>JAQPZY010000728.1:0-22500 GCA_029931535.1 Margaritifera margaritifera | reverse complement strand
CAACTTTTTGGGAAAATTTAATGGAAAATTCGCTTTCATCATGAAAAATATTCGAGTTAAATTGAATTAAAACGAGTGAATACGAGGATCAAATGTTCTAATTAATGATAATGGTTTATGTGCATGAAGTAATCTACGTTTAACCGGATCCAGGTCACACCAACATCTGCTGTTCAGGGGCGTATCTAGAAATATCGGGGAGGGGTGGGGGACCTAAACAGGTAGACGAGGGATCTGTGGGACGGAGAAGTCCCCAGAAGCTCTTGCATATTAAGCTATTACGCGTTGCCAGGGCATAACTTTAACCAACTAACTGTAAAGAAGACGTACTCTAGAAAACGCTCCGGTTGTTTAGACCCATTTGTTTCTTTTTTGAGAGAGAAAGAGAGAGAGAGAGAGTGAGAGGAATACATCGTAAAGTATTTTGCAAATTTGTCGTCATTAATTAAAAATGTTCCTTCTTTCGTTCAGTGAAAGTTTAGTTAGATTTGTGACCACGTGTGGAGGTACCTGTATGACTGAATCACAACTACAAACTGCATTAGAGTCTCTAACAACTTCGGACAAATCAGCCATGTTTCCAATTCCACTTGCTGATAGTGACCCACTATCCCCAGAAAATGGTAATAGTGATCCATTAAATCAGGTAGGACCAGAAATTTGTTTATGAAACATGAATGCCCCACCACAATGCCTGAAAAGCTGACCGAAACGCACAACTTTCCCACAGACGAATATACGAACAGACCGACAGACGGGCGGATGGGGTAACACTATATTGCCCCAAACAAATTCGTGGCGGGGCATACATATATGTCAGATAGACTCTACGTAGTATGCTTTGACTTAATAATTTAGAAATTGTGTGTGTGTATGTGTGTGTGTGTGTGTGTGTGTGTGAGAGAGAGAGAGAGAGAGAGGGGGGGGGCGGGGGAGTATCGCTCTGGATATATACGCGTGGCAATAAAGCCTTGAACATTGTAATAACAGATTAACGATACCATCCATGTAGACTGTTGCTTTGTACATACATTTCTCACCGCTACTCTAACTTCAAACTAGCATATCCTCTCAATCAAGCATGTCGAGGGCTAGACGAAACATTGTTCCACCCACCGGTGCAATTACATAGCAAATGAAGGCGACATTTTAACCTATCAACTAGCCCGCACGTTTCCCAGTCAACCATTTAATTTTCGGGAGGGGGGAGGGAGGGGAATTCCGGTCCCAAAATACCTTGAACAAAATTCTTGCTCTGATTTGAAGGAAAAACATTTTATATATATTATATTAATTGAAAAAGAAAGAAATATCTTGGTTGAAGAGAAAATCCCAGACCCAAATATCCCTCAGGAAAAATAAATGGTCGGTCGATAACAAAGAAAAACGGTTTGACTTAAGCATTGAATCAGAGAGAAAGAGAGAGGTGGGGGGGGGGGGGTGGGTAATAACTTGATCAATTTTAACCTGCATTAAAATCTTACACTCATTAGTATAAAAAATTTCAAATACATTTTATGCACGCAAAGTACTTGAAAATGATCATGCAAGTTTATGCGTGTGTTCATGGTAGTTCTAAGATTCCAAAGTATATATGCTATTGATATGAAGTATTTAAATTATGTAAATAATGGTATCTATATTAAAGCGAATGTTAAGCCATTTTTTTTTTTCAAAATGAAATTATGATCAGTAAAATAAAATAGAAAAAAGACCCCTGGTATTTTAAAGTAATGATGATGATATTATTATTATTTACACTAGTGCAGAGTGACACCAGCTCAGACAGCAGGTATTGGACCAATCGCGGGCAGAATCATAATCTTCAAGCAGCTGCACAGAGGCGTGATACATAACAGCTTTCATGTTTTCGTGTTCCCATAGTAACCAAACATGAAACTTTGTTGAAAAAGTAGTCATCATCTGAATAGACGTCTATTGACCAATTTTTGTACTCCCTCGATTTGTTCTTAGATTTTTTTTTACCCATTTCGACTCAAAATTGGATTCTATACATGACACAGTCTTGACCTCAACTAGTCCGACAGTTATTTGTACCGTGTTTAATACTTGTAACATATCATGGTTCTCGCGTGAAGATGTTCATATTGGCCAATCACTATGCCCCCGCGAGATTTTAGTAGGGTTATTATCCTTTTCGACTTACAACTGGATGCCAAAATCTGTGTGCAACCAGTGTCAGAATTATTCATCGATTTCTGTGATACTTAGTACATATTACGGTAATGATTAAAATATGTACATATATTGACTCTCAATCACTGTGCTTCCGCGATTTTTGTAAGAGTGAGTGCCCTTTCTGACATGCAGCCGGAGTATTTGTAACAACCTCATCTCTTTCCGATGCGAGTCGAATGATTTCGACTCTCTGATAGAGACTCGGAAGTAACCAGATTGATAAGTTTTTGGTGGATCAACATGTGGCTAGATGTGCGAAGAACTGATTAGTATAAAATGATAGGTGTTGAAAATAACACTTGGCGGGGTTTCAATATTAAAAGAAATACCCGCACTTTTAATTGTTAATGTTATTCCTGCAACTTTGTTATGGACCCCCCCCCCCCAAAAAAAAAAAAAAAAAAATAACTGAGGAAATAATTTCCAAGTTATTACGCTGCATCACACCATCGCAGAATCTCTGGCGTGATTTAGTCTGTATCCGGACGACTGGGCATACCGTTTGTGAGAACGATATATATATATATATATATATATATATATATATATATATATATATATATATATATATATATATATATATATATATCCTAAGGTGGATTTTGTTAGATAAACCACGGGGTGTTCCAGATGCCCCTAGTTCTTGTCTATTTTCTAACTTGTTTAGTTTTTATTCTGTTTATGACATTTCCTCATTGAACAAGCGAGATAGAAAACCATATAAAATTTTGCTGTGCAGATTTACAACATATTGACTTCAGAAATTTCTCAGATTTTCAGAAACACTTTAAATCTATTATACAATCGACTTTGAAAATAATTTGTTAAAAATGTGGTTGCATTCGTGGCAACAGTGTTATCCGAGATACACGAGTTCACAAAGAGTAAAACAGTACAAGGGTTTGAGCTATACATGCAACAATAAATATCGTGCTTTACCATACGAACTTACACATTTTTCAGGCATGGGTCCCTGTCTTAATTGGATGCTCAATTGCCTTTGGGGTGATTGTTGCCATTGGTGTTATTCTCTACAGAAGGAAAAAGAGAAGGTAGCTACTTGGTGCACTTTTATTATTATTATTATTATTATTATTATTATTATTATTATTATTAATGTTATTATTATTATCATCATCATCATCATCACCATCATCATCATCAATAACAACAACAGCAGCATCAATATCAACAATAAAGCATGATCACCTTTATTATTATTATTGTTAAAGCAATCGTCACAAAGTTTGTAAATATTTTTTATCTAGTCCTGAAATTTCCGTCTGTCTGATAATCTACTTTTCTACATACACACAAACAGACAACAAGCTAGACACGCCTGCGTATGTATATCCCTATGTCTATAGATAGGCGGGTAGTTGGACAAGCAAGCGGACTGCTTGGTACCTATTTCACCAAACACCTACCTACCTACATACATACACTAAAAAGTTACTCACAAAAAAGAAAAAATAGATGCAATTTGTGGATATGAAACTAGAAAGTTTGCCGTATTCTAGATCTGCACGTTTATTCATTAGTTTGACCTTATGATGGTCTGCAAGATATCTTCCCTTGGATAATTACTTAGTAAGTTATGTTCAAATTACCCTTTCAGTCGAGAAGTATCATCCGAGTATTTGTTTCGTCTACGTATTTGAGTCAAGCAGTGTGTGTGTGTGTGTGTGTGTGTGTGTGTGTGTGTGTGTGTGTGTGTGTGTGTGTGGATAAGTAGGCGGGTAGCTAGAAAAACACACTGGCTGTTTGGTACCTATTTCACAGAACACCTACCTACCTACCTATATACATACATACCCAAATTAAAAAATAACTCGTACAAAAGAAAAGTGGATGCAATTTGTGGATAGGAAACGAGAAAGTTATCCGTGTTTTAGTTCCTCACGTTCATTCAATAGTATGACCATATAATAACCTGAAAGGTATCTTCCCTTGGATAATTACCCTATAACTTATGTTCAAATTACCCTGTCGGTCGATAAGTATCATCCGAGTGTTTTTATCTATTTAGATTATTAAACTGTTCTTTTATTGATAAAACAATCAATTAGGATTTTTTAGCTAATTCATTATTTGTATTTGCACGTTAACCGTCGGTTTGTTTAAATGTTTCCCCTTCCAATCACGCAGTATTTTCATACGCAGACACTTGGTATTCGGCAAAAATTGTAAGGGTTGGGTTCCATTTAAAGTCTTCAACATTCGGAACATTCCAGACAACATTTGGAATATCGTGGAACAGTGTTCTGTACATATTCTGGCTGTTTTCGATAGAGAGGTGGTGCAGAGAAAACGGTGACATAAATCAAATTGACGGTGCCGATTGTGGAAGCTTTTCACAAACGGTGATTGCTGAGAACGCATTATCAAATTTAGATACATCGTATCTAATTCTTTATACTAAATTTAACATCCGTTTTTTTATATGTTTTTTTTTATATAAATGTTATCATTCTTTTGATACACATGTGCAAAAACGATCCAAACTTGTGCTGAACAATAAATTGAACACACACCAAAAATTTATCATTTTTGTGACTCTGCTGCCAACCTTAAAATATTATTTGTTCATATACAGTCTATTTTACCTATTCTCAATTTGAAGAACTTTACGATTCATCTGTGTCAGCAATGCATGACAGATTTACTTTTTATTAATAATTGCTGTTTATTTTGCCAGCAGGTCCCACAAACAAGAAGAGGAAAGAAACAAGATTGTAGATGCTTTACAATTTGAAAATCCAACCTACGATGGCCGAATGATGAGTATTTCCGAAAGTTAAAGCTGGACAAAAATCTCTAAACAGTTTCGATCAGTTACGAATTCTGACCTTATTCTATCGCATTGTTGCAAATTTGTGAAGCCTGTATACGTTGTTCCCACAGCATTGATGCAATACAAGTTCCTTGGATCTCCCCCTCCCCCCCCCCCCCATCAATAATTAAAAACGTTTACATTATTGCAATGTAATCTTATTTATTTAGGTTAGTAATGATGATGGAGTGCAATAGAAAATATAAATATCAGTATGTTTTATGAAGGTAGTCGTACGTCCTTACTTCATTGAAACTTTTACCACACCAAAAACCTTGTATCAGATGTAAAGCTAAAATAAACAAAAAAGGTCATTAAATTTTGCAATTAAAGAAGACTCTCAGTGAGGTTTCCCCCGTTTTGATGTTATTTTCATTGCGACTAAACAAAGAGTTATATATGTGTTAGGTTTTATCTTTCATTAACAACGATTAGCGGATGTTACTCGAAATTATTTTTTATACACGTTCTAAACAGGTACAACATAAGAAATCACGCTCACCACTTATTCTGTTGACTCATTATCAAAATTTACAAAAGTGTCTGTTTTTATTTGCTTTGATTTGTTGACTTAAACTGCCAATATCATATTCATAAATGTATGTAGGATATTGCAGCATGTGATAGTTGACAAAAGAAGTTATGTCAGTAGGATATTGCGGTATATGATGGTTGACAAAAGAAGTTATGTCAGTAGGATATTGGGGTATATGATGGTTGACAAAAGAAGTTATGTCAGTAGGATATTGGGGTATATGATGGTTGACAAAAGAAGTTATGTCAGTAGGATATTGCAGCATGTGATAGTTGACAAAAGAAGTTATGTCAGTAGGATATTGCGGTATATGATGGTTGACAAAAGAAGTTATGTCAGTAGGATATTGCGGTATATGATGGTTGACAAAAGAAGTTATGTCAGTAGGATATTGCAGCATGTGATAGTTGACAAAAGAAGTTATGTCAGTAGGATATTGGGGTATATGATGGTTGACAAAAGAAGTTATGTCAGTAGGATATTGCGGTATATGATGGTTGACAAAAGAAATTATGTCAGTAGGATATTGCAGCATGTGATAGTTGACAAAAGAAGTTATGTCAGTAGGATATTGCAGCATGTGATAGTTGACAAAAGATGTTATGTCAGTAGGATATTGCGGTATATGATGGTTGACAAAAGAAGTTATGTCAGTAGCATATTGCAGCATGTGATGGTTGACAAAAAAAGTTATGTCAGTAGGATATTGCAGCATGTGATGGTTGACAAAAAAAGTTATGTCAGTAGGATATTGCAGCATGTGATGGTTGACAAAATAAGTTATGTCAGTAGGATATTGCGGTATATGATGGTTGACAAAAGAAGTTAAAATATCTTGTCTTTCCATCTCATCTGAGGTAAAGATATTTGATTAATTTTGCATACTGAGAAAAAAACACTTAGTAATTCTCTGGAAAATGCATTATTAATTAAGAACTACTTTCATAAGATTCAATAACTGATTTTAGCGTGTGTAAAACCACTGTTAGTGTTTGTCCCGCTTAACTTTCGAGATCTGATGAAAAAATCATATGTGTCTTTGGGATGTCGGTTGTCCTCGCAACTACATACCACAAAGCCAATCTCTTGGTAGTTTATGTTGATTTTGCTAATTATTTCAATGAAATTTTAAAAGAATGATAAGATATGCTTTATTATGATAGGAATAAAGGTGACAACGACCAGAAGAAATTCTAAGCTTCTTCCTTAAAGATGGAGACATTTTGCAGTGGTTAAGTTTCATACACTTTCTCGAGCTCTAGGATCAGTGTTGTGTTCTTCTGAACACAAACAATGCATATAGATATCTTGATGATGTATCATGCAGGTAGATCCTAAATATATTATAAAGGAAGGACAAAGAACAACTTGGTCAGTTTTAAAGGCGCATCAAAACTGGACCTTATATTCATATGTACATATATAAGCAACCACTTTCCGTGCACTTTACGTGAATTTTAACGCGTTCGTTATAATATTGTGAGAATCTATTAAAAAACCATAGAAAGTGTTCAACTATATCTACTTCATTTAATCATCCTTAAAAAATGTTTGGCATTCATATGCATTAGTTCAGAATTACCGTTTTTCCGAGCGTGTTTAATTTTGCTTAATTCCTGAAGGGGCGTCCATGGTTCGTGACGCAAACTAAAAAGTCACGTGGCATATGACCGGAATGTGCCAGTTAGGTCAAGGTATGGATATTATTAGTTCATAGAGTCTCCATGTTTTTGAAATAAAAAAAATAATTTTTAATTACTAAATTTTTTCCCCGTTAATTCTATATGCAGTTTGTGCACTTACATTACTGCTTGCTTGTTCTTTACCATATAAATACATGACTCAATAGACTGAGAGAGAGAGAGACAGACAGACAGACAGAGACAGAGGGAGAGAGAAATTTAAAAATAGACACTGGTGAATGGATACAGATTTTATTAAAATAGATTCAATGTCTTTTGATGTAGAATATGTTCCTTATGAAATAATACTGAAACGAAAAAGTCCGTAGTGAATATACATTTCGAGTGTAAAGTTTTCTTACGTTGTATAAGAACCCCACATGATTAAAACGAAATATTTACATTGGCTATCACGTTGTATAAATTCCCAAATTTGGTTTTCCTGTTCAAGATATGTAAACAAAGCCATTATGTGATCGGCGGCGCTATCTTTAGCATATAATAGAAAATTCAAGGCCAAAATTTCTAACACAAATATGGCAGTAGTGAAACTATAGATTTGTTAAAGATACAATCAATTCACACTTAAACTAAATGATGTGAAAATGTACGTGTCAAAACGAGGTGAAGTCGAATCAATAGATAGAGAAGTTATACAGTATTTCCCTGCTTTATGGATTTATACATGGTTATATTGGACATTCAATACAAATGAAACCTTTTTTTTTTTCCATCCACAGAGCCTGTCTTTTTTCATACCACATTTTATCACTGAAGTAAGGCCAACTTAAACCGCAGATCGCAGAATGAGTAAGGATAATAATAAAGTTAATCAACAACCTCTGGAATCATTCTTGTTTTTTTTTTTTTTTTGCATTTTACATTTTTAACACTTTAATCAATTTTGTGCCGTTTATAATTTTTCTTTATGAAGATCGCAGGTTTACTTTAGAACATTCAGGAAATAAGAGATTTAATAATTCAGTCATGAATG
The DNA here is from genome assembly GCA_029931535.1 of Margaritifera margaritifera. NCBI lineage: Eukaryota > Metazoa > Mollusca > Bivalvia > Unionida > Margaritiferidae > Margaritifera > Margaritifera margaritifera. Next base: position 14,257 of record JAQPZY010000728.1, on the reverse strand, counting down.
TCTAGTATGATAATATTCCAGTCTATGTTTTATTTAAAGCAATGTCTGTTATGTGGCAATCGATGAAATATAACCTGAACATATTAACGATACATTTTATATTTATAACACACATACATTGTATTAATGAATCAAGCAACCCTTCGTCGCCTAGTGATCAAAGAGAGGCAGCATGAAAATAGTTGAGCAGGCAAACATTTGTACTATGTCGACGTTTCACTTACTGTGAAAGCAGGGGGTATCCTGAAATATCATTGGGTGGGGGTAGGGTGTGTGTAAACAGTTAGGTGAGGTGTCTGTGGGACGCATCCCCCATTATGCTCTTACTTTTTAAGCGTTCCCAGAGCATAACTGTAATCATCTAACAGTAAAGAAAACTCAAGGAAAAATTCTGGTTGTTTCGAGCTCTTTTTCGGGGGGGGGGGGGGGCGGGTATGTCCCCGCCTTGCCCTCCTCTGTATCTGCCCCTGGAAAGGAACGCGAATTTACAGTGAAGAATACATGTACCTAATTTCCATGTGTGTCGATCTTCCATATGGCAGTTCTGATGGTAGGATTCTGACCTGCGACCTTTCGGTGGTGAGTCCGGCACGAAAACTACTGAGCCACTGTGGCTTCTTGCAAAGCGGAAGCGTTGTAGTGGCACTAAAAGGTTGTGATTTTAGAGATAGACCTGTTTATTTCCATCCTTAGTACAAAAGGTATAAGTTACCACTTTGCCCTCATGTTGCTTTGTTTTTAACTGATCATTTTCGCCAATTTTCTTTGAGTAACTTTACCACCTCTTCATCAGTTTAGCTTTCATTTTGACTAACGTAACTGGCAACGCATTTTATCATGGCGAAAATGAAGATATAGTCATTTCCTTCGGCATAAGTTCTTAAAGACTGGAAGGGATCAAGTGATATTTTTAAAAATGGGTTCGTTTCATATTTTAGTCCTAACAGTTTAATTTTTTATATTTATTTTTATCTTTTTATTTTGAAAGGGTTGAACTATTTTCAGAATGCACATGTGTGCAGTGCTCTTTACTGCATTCCACCTGCACAGATAATGGGTTCACATGGGTGCAGTGCTTTTTACCTCATTCCACCTGCAGATAATAGGTTCACGTGTGTGTTGTGCTTTTTACCCCATTACATCTGCCGATAATAGGTTCACGTGTGCTTTTTACCTCATTCCACCTGTAGGTAATGGGTTCACATGTGTGTATTGCTCTTTACCTGATTAAACCTGAAGAAAATGGTTTCACACGTTAGAAAATCATTGGATTGTGTTTTCTTTCTTTGTTTTAATAGGGACTTAATCTAGAAATTTTGTATTACATATAAATGTATTATGTGCTTAAGTTCCTTTTTCTGTTGTCGTTTTTCTTTCTTGTGTACCATTGGTAGTATTTTGAAAGAAACGATCTGGGAGTTATAGACCCCCCCCCCCCCATATATTCCTTGCATGTTACATTTATCATTTATTTTTCAGATAGAACAGATCAACAAGGATGTAACCTTTACACACGAAGAGAAAGGCCTCCATGTGTAATAAGACACAGATTGATTGATTTATATTGACCAGGAATAACAATTTGATGAGACTTGATGGGAACTCGAAAACATACTTTCCACCAAGTTTAATTGGGTCTGATTAACACAAAAATATATAATATTATCCCTTTTGCGTCTACACACATGATTGCTTTTAATATTAAAAGAAGGATGGATGTTGAAAATGTTGAAGAAAGTGAATTCAGAGAAGAAATGAAATAATTTACATTGGAGGAAATCTTCTGTCCATAACTGATCTTTCTAATTGTTCACAAATTCAAAGAAAATTTAACAGGTACTGTCGAATTCGCCGCACTGCCCCTTGCTCCCAGCGGGAATCTTAACTTCATATCCTTCTTCGGCCTCATCAAAGTCCATAAGACATGCCAAATGAGCCTATGGTATGGTGCTGCGTCCGATGTGTGTCGTCCGTCCGTCCCTCATCATTCGCTATTTTCAACTTTTCTCAGAAAACACTTTTGTCAATTTCAAGTAATTTTGAAAAAGAAGGTCATGGCATACATACCTTTTGAACTCTGTACAAATCATGCCGCTCCGCCATTAAATATGGCCAATGTTACTAAAAATACAACCAAAAAATTGCAAAAAGGCCCTCGAAGAGACTAACACTCATCTCACCGAAAAGAATGTCCAGAAATTCCCGATCAGAACATTTCTTCCTTTTAACTGCTGAGTGTTGACACCATCGCTGATATTATTGATCGATAAGTCTTTTACATTAGTGACTGTGGCGGAGATATTGAATGTAAGATCAGCACCATTTCATTTGGGACAAATTAGGCATCATTAAAGGACTTTTGGTGAAATTCCAATGCCAATATGACTATCCATTAAGGAGGAGGTAACAAGATTTTCAAGATAACCTTCGTGACAGCCATACTCGGTGTCCAAACGGCACCATTTTCATTTAAAACCAATTAGACATCATAAGAATTATTTGGTGGTGAAAACCCCATGTCGATGTGTTTTTTCGTTCAGGAGGAGTAGTGATAACAAGATTTTGGAAATGACTACCATTGCGTCCATGTTGCATGTTAGATTGGCACTATTTTCATTTAGGATCAACTAGATATCATACGAAGTCTTTTAGTGTAAACCCCTTATTGATATGACCATTAATTCAGGTGAAGTAGCGATAACACGATTTTTTTCAAGATGGCCGCTGTGGCGGCAGTATTGGATGTCCGAGCATCACCTGGTCATTTAGGACCAACTAGACCCTGGGATGAATGTGTGTAAAGTTTGATGGCAATCTTCCATGTATGTAGTTTAGGAGGAGTAGCGGTAACAAACTTTAGTTAACTAACGGACGGACGGACGACGGAGGACAAGCCATCCCATAAGGTCTTCTGGTTTATGACCAGTTGAGCTAAAAACTGCTGAACAGAATTCGACCAACCTTTGCAAAAAATCATTATGGTTTAAAGACCTTAGCATTGTTATACAAATGATGTCGATCCGCCATTACTGCAAATGGCCACTCTTACTAAATTTGGCAGGTATGACTCAAAATAAAAAAAATATTTGAACGATTTCTTCTCAAAGATTGCTTAATAAAATTTGACCAAAGTTGATTCAAAGTATCCTGGCTTTTGAAGGTTTTAGAAACGATGCGGAGTCACCAAGAAATATGTCAACGTTACTAACGTCTTAACAGAACTGGCTTTGAAGTTTGTTAAAATGGTGTCGATCTAACGTTCAATATGGCCGCTGTTGCTGAAAGAAAACAACATTTTGTTCCTAAAAAGCTGCACAGCAGAAATTAACAAAATTTGACATAAATCATATTGGCATACATCCCTGCAAATTTTATACAAATGATCTTCTATCAAATACAGCTGCTGTTACTTAAAAAATTAAATCGTTAAAATTACTTTTAACAAAATGCGCAACGTAATTTGCCTAAATTTGACAAAAAGTGTCCAGTCATAAAGGTTTTTCTATTCTATGCAAAATGCAACTAAGCCACTATTAAATATGACCACCTTTACTAACGAATATAAAACCTATAAAATCGGTCATTCTTAAAATACTGGTCTCCAAAATGTGACCTATTTTAACAGACATCCTGCAAAAGGCATTTTAAGTATGCACAATTTATAGTACTGATCTGCGACCCTGTATGGCCGCCGTGACAAAAAAATAGAAGAAAAAAAATCAAAATGACTTCTCAAAAACCGCTCAACAAAATCTTATCATAATTTGATATGAAGTGTCCTTGTAAGAAGGCCTTTAATTTGCACGAAGGATGCAGTTTAATATATATATATATTTTTTTTATTATTATTTTTTTGCTTAAGATAGATGAACGTTTTAAATGACTTCTTCTCGAAAACTGACTAATAGAATTTGACTAAATTTGGCACCAGTTTTGTTTAAAGGTCTTTTAATTTCAAACAAATGGTCCTGATCTACCATCAAATATGGCTGACGATAGTAAAAGTAGGGAAACCTTCCAACAGCTTATTTTACAACAGAAGAATTTGAAGAAATTTTAAAAGAAAGCACTAGTTATTCCAGATTTCTTCGCCAACCGCTCTTGTATTTACCTGTAAGATACATATCAGCCAGGTGAGCGATCTCAGACCCATATGGGTCTCTTGATAATAACAATTTGTATTTACAAAGCTGTTTCATTTGGATTTGTGCTCTACTGTATATCATTTACTATTTTAGTTTTCATTAAAGTCTCTTTTCTTTGTGTACACATGTTTTTGTTTTGTAATTTCAATAACACCTATCTAATTTGTAAGCTTAGCTCCTATGTGTACGATGCTATGCCCCTTGTTTCAGCGGTCGAAACTTAAAAATCTTCCACGATGGCATTAGTCCTACGAAATGTTTAATGTGTGCATATTTGAATGTATTTTAAAATTATTTTTTGCTTGCCATTATGAAAAAGGTACTGAATGACATTTATATAACTTGCATATAATATTTATTATTGCCTTAAGCATGTACGTACTTAAGCATACACGTATCAGAATCTGGTTGTTCACTGAAGATTATAAATGAAAACTTATATACAGACATACAGTGATCAACACAGAATGAAAGTGAAAGGATCGACAAGTATATACAAATGCTAATAATTTCATAAGATATATAGTTGTAATAATGTTTTCTTATTTTAAAACTTGCATACATTTAGCTAATGTATACGTCGCCGGTTGTTTCACAAATTCAGAAGATTCCGTTTTCCACAGATGCGTGTCAAAGTGTTTGTATCTCCCTCCAGGAGAGAGAGAGAGAGAGAGAGAGAGAGAGAGAGAGAGAGAGAGAGAGAGTATTTTGGGCGCCAATACAATAGCTCGCTATCTCTCCAGTTCTAAACTATGAAGCATGCATGTGAACTGAATGAACAATTTTGTTGTCCACAAATGTATGTCATGACATTCGCGGAATGTTTTTCTAAATAAACAAAAGAGGTTGATAGGTGCTGTTAAGGACATTTGGCAAGAGAAATGAACCATGAAATGCCCAGTTATATCCTTTTCCATGTTAGGTCACTCCTAATATCGTGTCACATACTCACTCCCACGGATTGAATAAGTAACATTTACAAAAGAACGAAGGATTATGTAATAGCTTATTTAGCATATACCAAGGTCAGAAGTCTTATATATTTAGAGGATATTTAGCATATACCAAGGTCAGAAGTCTTATATATTTAGAGGATATTTAGCAGATACCAAGGTCAGAAGTCTTATATATTTAGAGTATATTTAGCATATACCAAGGTCAGAAGTCTTATATATTTAGAGGATATTTAGCATATACCAAGGTCGGAAGTCTTATATATTTAGAGGATATTTTGCATATTGCATGGTCAGAAGTCTTATATATTTAGAGGATATTTAGCATATACCAAGGTCGGAAGTCTTATATATTTAGAGGATATTTTGCATATACCAAGGTCAGAAGTCTTATATATTTAGAGGATATGTAGCATATAACAAGATCAGCAGCCATCTTTTCAGTCACTACACACGAATAATGAAATACACTCAAGTTGCTACCAACGCACTAGTATTCAGTCGTACACCTTCTTAGATTGTATTGGAGGTGGAAAGTGAAAGAGCAATGGAAAGTGAAAGAGCAATGTACTCTCCTGTTTATGCAAATTCAATCATAATGTTCAGTAGGTTTGCATGATATATCAAAGGCGAATTGTTGTGAGACAATATATGATCTTTCATGTTAGATAACTGTTATGTATGAAAAAATAATATTATGATACAGGTTAGAGAATTTTTAAATAGTACTCTACGGAGATTCGAATCTGGGTCCGCGGGTTACAGCACACATCGCATTGCCTGCACGCACCAACCCCTATATCCTTTCGACCATGCACACATCACACAAAAAATTATGCTACACAAGTCGCTGGTATAGGCATTCATGTGTAGCAGACACACCCGCATATCGACCAAGCAAATAATTCTCATCTAAGTACACAATCACTCGGGAATCCTACGACAGAAATCAAGGTAGAGTACGATGTAAAAATTCTCCAACCTGTATAATAATATTATTTCTTCATATATACAAATTTACTTAAAGTTATCGAGCATGGTCCTGTAGGATCCAGGGATAGCACTATCCGCTCTGTTTGGGGTATATTTGTAATTCTCTCTCTCTCTCTCTCTATCCATCGATAAATCCACATTCACTGAGAAAATTTTGTCTTTATTTCAAATAATCATTTTCTGGCGAGTTCTTTTTTTTTTTACTCTCCCATCCATGAAACATACTCTTCATATAAATATTCACAAAAAAATTCCCACGAAACAAAATAAACAAACACACAACAATATAAACAACCAAATGAACAATAAATAAACAATTCATTCATAGAATTATTAAATAATGTCGAAATATCAAATAGACATGATAGTCTTTGAAGCAAATTCAGAACTGTAGACGTCACGTGGCGTCGACAATAGCTGCGGGAAATAAATGACGTCATTTCTTACCAGGTAGAAACCAATGTGTGTATACGGCTTCTATCAAGCGAAATCATTTCCTGCGAGATTTTCACTTTATCTTTTCGATAATCATGAAAAAGAAAAGATTCCAATGGCTTTCTAACTTAAGAAAGTTTGTTAACGGATCAGGAAGAAGAATGAAAGAAAGCAAGAAATTGACGACATCGAAATCAAGGTAGGCTTCTGTGTGTGTGTGTGTGTGTGTGTGTGTGTGTGTGTGAGAGAGAGAGAGAGAGAGAGAGAGAGAGAGATCTTGATTTTTCCTTATAAATTTTCACACATTTAATTTATGATGTGATGTTAATCATTTCAACAGGGCTTGATTATTTCATAGCTACATGAGAAGATTCCATCAAAAGCCCCACAATTCGGGGTCAGAACTTCATTAAAGTCAATCAAAACTCACGGCACATCTGATATTTCGACACTACAGCTACGTTTTATTTATGAATACTACTATTTACTATATTATTATTAGTATTATTATTATTATTATTATTGCAAGATAAATTCAAAAGAAAGACTTTTTTCCGTAAGAACGTTGTTCAGATCGAGACAGTATTCGATGACAAGTGATATCAACTGAACAAAATCCTGATTTACCTTGTTTCCTTATTTCAAATTTGTTGCAGTCCCTTCCAGAAGCTAGTTTATATTCACAACAAATCTCCGTGCCACTCAGCCCTCAACCATATATTTCACAGTCGGCTGCCGTCAGTTCTGAGTTTCGTGAGTATCTTTATAAAGACATCTTCAGTCTGGAGAATGATGATAGTCTCTATACTGCTGACAAAACGGAATGTCAGGCAGCTGTCCTTCCCAGGAGTGAGGCTGGAGACCCTCCCAGTAATTCCCTCCCATGGGTCAAGAAATTATCGGACATCAGGGAGGGAAGCATATTAGAATTTCAGATGGAACTACCCATGACAACACGGTATGTGGATTTAGAAAGATCGTGGATGACTTCAAGAAGTTTGGAGTGCTTCTGGGGAAGCTATCCATTTTTGCTTTCAAAAATGCAGATCGTCCCATACGAGCGGCAAAGATCTTCCTGGTATCTAGAACTGGCTTCAGGCGAACCTCACGGCCAAAATGCTCCCTTCTCAACGGCAAGACCCGAAACATCAGTGTCCACCGATGACATCCCAGTAGGAGACATGGAAATCAAAGATTCTAAGATCTTTACAAATAATGCAAAAAGCGGAGAAACATTTGCAGACATATCGCCTCTCCCAGTAATTCCCCTCCCATGGGTCAAGAAATTATCGGACATCAGGGAGGAAAGCATATTAGAACTTCAGATGGAACTACCCATGACAACACGGTATGTGGATTTAGAAAGATCGTGGATGACCTTCTGGGGAAGCTATCCATCCCTGCTTTCAAAAATGCAGATCGTCCCATACGAGCGGCAAAGATCTTCCTGGTATCTAGAGCTGGCTTCAGTCGAACCTCACGGCCAAAATACTCCCTTCTCAACGGCAAGACCCGAAACATCAGTGTCCACCTATAACATCCCAGTAGGAGACATGGAAATCAAAGATTCTAGGATCTTTACAAATAATGCAAAATGCGGAGAAACATTTGCAGACATATCGCGCTCTCCAGTTAATTCCACTCCCCATGGGTCAAGAAATTATCGGACATCAGGAGAGGGAAGGATATTAGAATTTCAGATGGAGCTACCCCTGACGAACACCGGTACTGTGGATTTAGAAAGATCGTGGATGACCTTCCGGGGAAGCTATCCATCCCTGCTTTCAAAAATGCAGATCGTCCATACGACGCGGCAAAGATCTTCCTGGTATCTAGAGCTGGCTTCAGGCGAACTTCACTGGCCAAAATGCTCCCTTAAGCAACGGCAAGACCCGAACATCAGTATCCACCGATATCATCCGCAGTAGGAGACATGGAAATCAAAGATTATAGGATCCTTACAAATAATGCAAAAGCGGAGAAACATTTGCAGACATATCGCCTCTTCCAGTAATTCCCCTCCCATGGGTCAAGAAATTATCGGGGACATCAGGGAGGGAAGCATGTTAGAAGTTTCAGATGAACTACCCAAGACAACACGTATGTGGGGATTTAAAAAGATCATGGATGACCTTCTGGGGAAGCTATCCATCCCCGCTTTCAAAAAATGCAGATCGTCCCATACGAGCGGGCAAAGATCTTCCTGGTATCAAGAGCTGGCTTCAGGCGAACTTCACGGCCAAAATGCTCCCTTCTCAACGGCAAGACCCGAAACATCAGTGTCCACCTATGACATCCCAGTAGGAGACATGGAAATCAAAGATTCTAGGGATCATTACAAATAATGCAAAAAGCGGAGAAACATTTGCAGACATAACGCCTCTTCACACCATTAGAGTCCCGTTTGGTCCTGATCTTTTAAAGTCAAGACTTCACATAATATCCATCATAATTAGACTTCCAAGAATTAGTCTAATGTAATATCACCTTCTTTTTGTTTAGAACTACTGTTTCATTTACTTTCTTTTAACTTGCTTAGTACACCCCGACTCAGTACATATTACAGACTCTTAACTTTTTTATCTCGATAGACTTTTCTTACCCATATCCTCCTCACTATTTCAAAAATAGTCTCACTATAATTCACAAGACTTACATTCAACTATACTTCTATTGTGTATTATGTATTTGTCAATAATCTTATTACCTAAAATGTCATGATAATCTTTGACTCACTTTCTTCTCTCAGTATTAGACTACATCTACTCTTCATTTAATATAAATTTACTCATTGTACTCTTCTTTATCAACTTTTTTTTTATTGTCATATATAATTCGTCAGTAATACTTTACTTCCTTAAATCTATTACTTTAACTTCACACGATGAATCTTTTCTTCTTTTTTCCTGTAGACTTGCTACTTAGATATTTTACAAACCTTTTGAAATAATCTATATCTAACATGTCTTTGCTACAATTCCACTCTCTTATTCCCTATTTCTCATGACTTATACGGACAAACTAATGGCCACCTTTACTATATAACTCCCCTAATATCTTTTGATACTGAGAATGATATATAGTTGCAAATATTAACACATAACCACTTGTATTTGAAAACTATCAGTTAACTCTCAACTTATACCGCTATCGTTAAAAACTTATGCACTATATCATTGTTTTTTCTTAGTGCTAATTAATTCAGCAAAATAAACTATTAAAAAATTTTAGTCGAAACACAATTATGTAACTTTTAAAGACTTCGTATTATACTCATTATACTACAGAATTTTACTCTATTTTTTGACTTTAAGAATTCTATAACTCTCCCTCCTCAAGACTTATATATTCCAACTAACTAAAAGACTGTAATAACAACTAATTTCCACAGAACTATTAAATTAACCCATCTATGTAGATACTATTCATCCTATATCTTACTATTGTACCCCCTTTTAACTGAAACTTAATATATAAAGTACTCCATATTAAACCGCCCTTACTGTAAATATTATTTAACATATTTATTATAACGTGCTCAAACACTTACATCACTTCTGTTTTAACATAGTTAGGAGCAAAATATCCACTCTACTTCAAATAATCTTTTTCCTTCTTACTCCCTTAAAATCCTCCAAAATCTTATTTTAAGACTTTTCCTACTAATACTCTTACATACATACTTTTTACCTTAACATAATCACTCATTACTGTTTATTATTTAGTAGATCCTCACTACCTTCAACTAAAATTCCTAAAATCCGACTGAGACATAATCTATTAATTGTCACGATACCTCTGTGAATAACTCTACACAGACTCAACTTTAAGTCTACATTAAACTATTTTACTAGTCTAAATACAAGACTCAACACAATAACATTTCATACATTTAGTTCAAGACTTATAGCTACCTAGCACATCTCATGCCTATTATTGAACCTCTCTCATATTCAATCTAATATCTTGGACAACAACAATCATCCGTACTTACTTAAAGACATAAACTAAATAGCTATAACTGCCACTATATAACGCGAATCGTTCTTATTAAGTATTAGTTTATCCCTACACTCATGATAAGGACAACCCTAAAACCTAAGAAAACACAGATGCCCTTATAATCTAATACGAATACCTCAATTTATGCAATTCTACTTCCTACATAAATTACGTCTAAAAAGACTTGGACCTTTATTATATTGTGATTATATCTATATTAGCTAAAACCAAGCTAAAAACTATATAACAATATTTAGCTTATTATTTATAAGTTAAACTATGATAATTTTCTTATCCTATTTTCTTTATAAAGACTTCTACTTGTTCCTCTACAAATCTTTAAGCACTTATCGTTTTCATCATGCATTAAGACTAATTCTGCAGAATATCCTATACCCTTCATAATTGGAAGTAACATTAAAGACTTACACTCTTTTTTCCTTTTCGTTCTCTTTCAATCAATTCCTATACTATCTTATAACTTTAATTGTATATTTTCTTTTGAGAATCCTTATTTCTATTAGCTTTATACTACTATTAATATCAAAGAAGTTTAATCTAAAAACATATATTTGATGACTAATATCTATCTTCCACTTATAATGACTAGATAACTTTCATTAATATTGAGATCTTTCTTGACACTCTCATTCTTACTTCTTTTTCTTATATATCACACTAGTCCTCAAAGACTACCTTCAACTAATCAATTGTCACAACTATATTCATAACTTCAAAATAATAATCGATCAAACTGACTGTATATTAAATTATTCCACCATTCTAATTCGCTCTACATATACCTATGATATTCTTAGACTCAAACTTTCCATAAATTATCATTCCAAGATAACTTAGATAAAAGACTAATGCCAGAGACTACCATTAATTATATCTTTTTCCTTTTTGAATTAAAAATTCCTACTTCACTGTCCCTTTCTCTTCTGAGGATCATATTCACTCTCGCTATTAGAACTTTCTGTCTTTTCTTAAATTGAAATTGTACCTCTCAACTTAATCTATTTGCAAACTGAATCTTTATTATTCTCAGTAAGTCTTTTATATCTTCCATTCTGTTTTATTTACTTACTGGACATTGAATCTTTAACTAATATAAACTTCGAAATTTCTAAATATATAATCACTAAAGATAGACTATGTCTACTTCTTAAGATGTAATATCACATCTTAGGTGAAATTGTATACTTATTCTAACACAGAAACGGACAATGTAAGACTGTTAACCTCTCCAAATAAAACTCTAAAGACACTAGTTAGACATACTTCGACTTTGTCTATATTGTTATTTGTTACGTTTGAACTTTGTTTCTTATGTCGTTTGTAATACTAACTTGACTAATAGTTCCGTCTTCTCTCTTAATAATAGGACTTTTTTCGCTTTACTCTTTCTTTAATTAATTACGCGAGGGCAACAGAGACTAACTATAATATTACTAAAATCTAGATAGGATATTTTACTTTGTACTATTCGATCTCGATATCACTTCACCCCAGTTTGCTACTTTTGTTTTCATCCATAAAACTATTTCTTTCATACCCGACCACAATTCATCTGTCAATCTATACTACTATCGCTTTTACTAAATCTATTATCTGTCTTACTTTTTTATTATCAATTAAGACTCTAGTCATTTTTAACTATCGACAATCACCATAATATATTGTTCAATCGGCTAATTTATAATCCGGTTTATGTATGCTATTGTCAACTTAACTATTTCATTCATTTTTTTTATTCATTCTCATTCCAATCTTCTCATTCTAAATATATTTTATCTGTTATCTATTTGAGTCTTCATTTTTTTGAACACATTACTTATGACTTCTTTAGATATCTTTTTTTCTTTTTAACTATTATTATCCATACTTATACTTCTTCATTTAGTCAATTTACTAATATCATATAATATTCTATTACAAAGACTGTACGACTTTCTAATCTTTGATATAATTTTTAGAACAATTTACAATATGTTTCTAATATACTAATTTTTTCAAAAGACTTAATTTTAGATCACTATGATAAGACATTTCCAATTTAACCCTTTAACTTTATTTATGAGCCATTCTTGCGTTAAGACTACTTATCTCCACTTTCCTTTATATCTATTTACTTGTTATTTTCGGCCAATACAAAAGACTTCCAAATAAATGAAAGTTCTCGATACTACGATATCATATGAACATTACTATTATTTCATTCCACTTCTCTTCTTACATTATAGTTAAGCACTTTCTCCCTATTCAATCCCCTCAAGACTTATGACACTATTATAAACTATAAAATTTACTGAACAACCTATTATAGAAATCTATAAGTCTTATCACTACTTGTATCTAAGTCTCGCATACTTCACTCTGGACTATGATGATACAATCTCATCTAACTATAACATACTAAATCTAACTTCAACAAAAGCCTTATTGCAAATTCACGTGATAATATTTTAGGTTCAAATGTTCAATGTCTCTAACGCACTACTCTAAATCGACTTCGCCATACTCCTAATATTCAGATTTTTTTTACTTCAACTCTATGACAACCAATATTTCCTGCTTTAGAAATACTATGTATAAAAGATCTCTTTATTTCATTCTACTCTTACTGGGGAAGCTATCCATTCCTGCTTTCAAAAATTGCAGATCTAGTCCCATACGAGCGGCAATATTTCTTCATGGTATCTAGAGCTGGCTTTATCATAACCAGGGCGAACCTAAATTATTACTATATTTTGGCCCCTAAAATGCTCCCAACTTTTTTCTCTGAAACGGCACTTACTTTGAAACTATCAGTGTCTACCATGTCAGAATAACATCCCAAGTAGGAGATATGGAAAATCAAAGATTCTGGGATCATTTACAATATTAGTTTATGCAAAAAGCGGAGATACATTTTGCAGACCCATAAACTCCCTTACTACCTCACCATTATACAGTCTTTGTTTCCGTTAAAATTGGTGACTTGATCATTTAAAGTCAAGACTCCCCTCCACAGACACATTGGAAGTAAATTGGTCTGTAAATGATGTGAACATCAAAGCGATTCATCTAACGTCATTGGTGGCAGAAGATGGTGACTATAAAAAGTTATACAAAGTAAGGAATTGGAGTATATGTTTGTTTTTTTTTTTGGGGGGGGGGTATGTAATGGTACGATAATAATTTTCTGCAGATTACTTTTAAAACTTATTTATGGTACTACATAAAGTTAAGTGAAGACTGCAGTCTACCCTTACGCAGTTTAGATGTGATCACTTTACCTTCACGAGTTTTCACATTTGATTCTAGTGTGGTCCAACCAATTTAATTAAAGCCTGACCTTGGTACAACTGCACTTCGATATTTGCTTACAATAAATCTTGCATTCTCGTACTACCATCGGTATATTTTTTGATAGATACAATCTCTTAGATTTATGCCAAAGGCTAATCTAAATGTAAGCAATGAGGAAGTTCTTATACTAAGTTCTATTTTGGTTTTGTTTTTGAAAATCATGAAAAAGGTCACGATAATAATTAAAGGTAATTAACGTAGCGAAATGAACTCTGAGAGATATTGGACACGTATATTTTTAATTCCTTTGCTCCATCCAATTTATACTTCTCAGATATTGGTAATTTAAAACAGTTTTATTGATCAATTGTCCTTTTTTTTTCATTTGTGTAAATAGGGGCCACAATGGAGACATCAAGTTCGTTCGTCACTGTG
>JAQPZY010001319.1:600000-827500 GCA_029931535.1 Margaritifera margaritifera | reverse complement strand
GATCGATAGTTGCTACTGTTTGTACGAGAGAGAGAGAGAGAGAGAGAGAGAGAGAGAGAGAGAGAGAGAGAGAGAGAGAGAGAGAGATTTTGATACCATGTATCAATCAACAACTATTCCTTAAAAAACAGTGCACTTCTATTAATTGAGAATAGCATTGTCTTATACTGTACTAAGAATTTAATGAAACACAAACGACTCCAAAATGAATATACATTTTTATTTTTCAAATATCGTCCAAGACCGATGAGCTACAATACCCTCCGCAGAGCACAGACATGTCATGAATCACAGTTTGCTTCTCTAAACTATGCGTAACGGAGCAGATTCATATTCTCCAATCCTGGCGTACACTGCCGCTACAAATGTACCTGCCACAAGCAATGTTTCCACCATGACAGCAACGTCGAATAAGGACCTAGCCGTTCTGAACACCTTCGACGGATCTTCTCTGCCGTATATATTCATAACTGTGCCTTCAATTTTCATTGACGTATTGCGTCGTTTGCTGAAGGCACTCATTGTTTTTCCTATCAATATTTCGTTGTGTTCTTGTGTGTGTGTGTGTGTGTGTCTACATGACATTCTACCCCCCCCCCCATTAATAAAGGTAGTTTCGTCCACTGCTGATGGCGTATCACCCGACGTATGCGCGCACTTCCATAGCAGTCAAGGGCTCGGTATTTTTAAACACTCCAACTAATTACGTATACCTATTACACAAAATATTTCACTGCTCGGTATCATAAGAAAAAATATTAAACAAAATAGATGCACAGCGTTTTTAATGAAGGTACACATACAATATTATCTCATTTTGAAAGACTATTCTCAAACTTTGTCCTGTTTCCGCGGCTAACGTCAACGTTCTCGCGAATTAGATAGACAAAGACGTACAGGTCGTCCACAAAGCTGGGCAGGCCTTCTAGCGGACGAAAGTGCGTGCGGCCGGTGTGGCCAGCAAGATCGCCCGCAGCCGCGATGTCGGAAACGATTTGCTCTCGTGAGCATTATCGTGGCGAATGTGGACAGCAACGGCCTTGTCGACTCATATACCCATGCTTCGAAACGTCGTGTGTGCCGCTTCCATATTCGCAGAAGTGTATATGTTTGCTAGTCTAGTAGCATAATACCGTTGTACTACCAATTCTCCAAATAGAAAAATGCTCTGTAGATATATACATATCGCACAAAAGGTAGCCGAATACAATTGGGGGGGTGGGGGGGGGGGTGCGCTACAGTAACGAGAAACGTGCAGGTACGAGGCGCCGTGGGGGTCCGATTGGTCTCATGCTATACTCGCAAAATTAAATATCGGGTCCGTCGACAACGATTTTGAAAAAATATTAATTCCCAAATAATTTATGTTTTCACAGTCTCCGTAATTACTCGCGTATAAGTCGATACCAACTGCAATCTGCATAGACCCAGATCTTCCGTCGCATAATGCGCCGGCAGATCTGGGTCTATGAAGTTTGTAGAGACTAATCAGTAGAACAAACAACACAGACCCTGATCTGCCGGCGCATTATGCGACGGCAGATCAGGGTCTATGTTGTTTACATTTGGATACGTATTATACGCGAGTATAATCGGTAATTTGATACTTTCATTAACGTCGGCGAATATTCGAATTCTATCGGAGTACATGCCACGAATGTTCGAATGGGGCATTTTTTATTCGAAACAGCTCAAACATATATTCATTTCTTTAGAATTAGTTTTTTATTTTATATATATTTTAAAGATAATACAGAGATATGTCAAGAAAGAAATATGGAGTGAAAATGACGGTGAAACTCACGGTGACACTAAATATCCCGTGTTGACTGAACTCCTAATACATGCTTCTAATTGGATTTGTTGTGATTCAAACAACATAAATAATTACGTTATGTGGCTGTAAGGACTCATTCGAGTGTGACGGTATTTAATCACGGTTGGATTACTACACAGGAACTGACGTCAAAATAAATCGTGTGATTAGATGGTATTTAATCACCGTTGGATTACTACACAGGAACTGACGTCAAAATAAATCCTGTGATTAGATGGTATTTAATCATCATTGGATTACTAAACAGAAACTGACGTTAAAATAAATCATGTGATTAGATGGTATTTAATCACCGTTGGATTACTACAAAGGAACTGACGTCAAAATAAATCGTGTGATTAAATGGTATTTAATCATACTTGGATTATTATATAGGAACTATGTGAAAATAACTCATGTGTGATTAAATGACATTTAATCATGGTTGGATTACTACAGTGGACTGCAGTAACAACATTATGATTCAGTTTACACTGAGTGTGAATAAATGTTATTTTATCACTGTAATTTATTTGTCCAAAATTTTCGTACCTCAACTAAATCATAATTACTCATATTACTCTTTTATTTTCCTCTCTGTTTATTTTCCTGTCTGTTTATTTTCCTCTTCTATACGTTGACGTAATTTATCCATAGCGTTTTTATATCTCTGTTTCATATGTTCATTCTTATGATTTTCAATTTCCTTTTCTATATTCTCAGAAGTCTATTTCTCATGCTTTTTGTGTACTTTTTGCAATATTTGTCAAAAGGCATATATTTTAACGTCCTACCACACTTGCATGTAAACCCTTCATCATCATTTGCTCCCGAAATAAAGCAATAAGACATCGAATATCCGCGATTGCTTTTATGTTAGTGTTACGACTCTAGGGGTAATGTAACAGAATAAAAGACACAAACAAGCTTTCAAGATTAAAATGCAAATCTTTAATTTCCTAAAATATTAAAAGAATTAAAATAGTTCAACAAACAATCAAAGTGAAAGAATTAAAATAACTTACAGTATAGAATATCTTAAAAAGTCCTAAATTGTTTTAAAGTTCACTTCCTGATGTTAATCCAAATAATCCGGATGTGGTATTCCGAATGAAAAATAACCTGTACTGTGTTGAAGCTGACAAGTTCTGATAAAATCCAAAATAATCCTTGCAAGTCTGGATCTGGAATCTCACAAGTTTTAGAATAATATCCGATAATTCCACGGAGCTGTATAGTAATTCAGATGAATTACTAATTAAATAAATTCCACACTGAACTGAAGAATTTCAATAACCTCTCTTCGATCAAGCAATTGTAAAGAATGACTTATCACTGGATCTGCTATTTATACACCACTAGTGCGCAGAATCAAATAAATCCACAACGCAGTTCCTGTCAGCATAGAAGCCTTTAGAATGTATTTACTTCAAGTAAACACAATTTAATTCTCAAGAATGCTATTTTAGACTGGAATTAACAGTCAACAAGTTGTTATTCATAATGAAACAAAAGTACACTGAATCTAGATTATCTGCGCGAGACAAAATCACGTGATATTTCCAGCGTGTGACCCTACAATGTTACTTTCCAAAGTACACATCTAAAAGCTCCTTTCGCGCGCAATTGATCATGTGACCACTTATTGATCGAGCAGTAGTCGTATGTATACTGATATGCTAACCTTTGTTTAGACAAAAAAAAACAGAGATCATAAATTAGTAAATTAAATTATTATAAAAAGGTAAAAAGGTATGATTCCGTAACAGTTAGTATGCGTGTTGTTTACACCTCCTGTAAGAAGTGTTAAGTTTTTCCATCTCTTCTATTTTATTCTGTCTTTCGCAACTATTACATTTTACAGTTTCTGTTTATTTGCTGAACGGCCCAAGCAGTAGAAAAGATGGCTGATGGTTATCTATTACTTTCTCATCTTTTCTAGTGTATGATCTTCGTTAAAATATATACCCTAGTAGGCAGGTGGTTGGGTGTGAAAATTGATAATAGCTGATTGTGAGTGGGCTGATACGAATCCGTGTGTTGTTATACTAGGAATGAATTAAAAATAATTTTAAAAATATGCAATTATAAGAGTTTAATGTTTGTTTTGCGTTTATCTTGGCATAAACCGTCAGTTGCTTAATCACACGTCTAACATAACGCGGTTATTTTGCTGTGTGATTCAGTAGCTGACAGCTTATACCAGAATAAACGCAGGAACAGAATAAACGCAGGAAATAACACATTGAACACTTTTAACACTTCATTAAGATTTAGGAAGAACACAAATACCGTGGCATCTATAGGAGGGATGCTGATCTCTAATGCCATGAATTCAAACTGGATCAGTTTTTTTGTAGAGAAAACCGATTTAGTTTAAATGAGCAATTTGTCATAAAAACATTATTGAATTCAAACATTTTAAACCTTTAATGACCTTTTTCTGGTATTTGAAACATGTAAAATATTGATGTAGCAGCATAGAATATTTGGTACCTGGAAACTGTAGTCCTTGTTACAATTGCCAGAGTTGCGAATACATCCCCGATTTCATTAAGATCAATTTGCAAACAGGTTGATTTGATTTGTACCTTTTAAGATACACTTTAATTATAAGTTCCCGGTTTGAATTCAATAATACATAACAAAATGGTATCAGTTAAAACGTACATTCTTCAACAAGTTGGGTTACACACTGGAAGAAAATGTTAATACTGCTCTGCTGGTATTTCGAAGTATTAAAGCCTTAATTTACATTAAAAAGGAGAGCAGTGTATGGCATGGAAAATATACAAATGGAATGAATGCAAAGAACGGTCGTGCAAGAGTGTTCGTTGTCCAGACAGCAGGTGGGATAATTCATTCTGCAACCCCGACATCTTGGCATCAACAAATGAATGTGTGCCAGATTTATCAAGGGCGCCCAGATATTACAAACACCAGCGCGTTGATCTAGCAAGTACAGATGTGTGCCACAATTAGTAAATGACAGGTCAAGTCCATATTAAACGTAACAAAAGAAAAAAAAAAAAACTACATACAAACAAAGCATATTATGTAAAGCTTTGATCTAGTATATGTAGTTACTGCAATATTACTGCATTCGTTGTAGAAACAGTCTAGGATTTGACTGTGGTTTGTGGTTTTGTGCGTTTAACACCATTTTTCAGCACATGAGATGCTACACTTTGCGGCCAGTATATTTGGGGGAGAAAGAGCCAGGGAAAACCCTTGGAAGACACACCGACCCACGGGAAGCTCCTGGCAAGCTTTCTCACATACCCATGTTGGCCGAGCCGAGACTCAAACCCACGAGGAAAGACGTGAGAGGTCAGTGATCTGTAAAGGCGAGCGCCTTAGACCACCCGGGGCTCCGTGTTGGGTGTGGAAGTGAAGTAATTTAATCAACTACACCGATGTATTCGTCAACCTCTTTGTTAACGTCAAGGTGGTCGTCACCGTCGTCGTTCTTGTGATGGTTATTATACCTAATGGTTATGGTGTTGGTTGTAGTAATAAAAGAAGTACAGTTCGGGAACAATGATCGAAACCTATCCTTAATATCTACATATTTCACCATTTAACAGGTTAGATGTATGGAAGGAAGGAGATATTGTTGAAGCCAGAGCTGGCCTAAAAGTAGTTCTCTTTATTTACAGTATCTATCTTGTTACTCAAGCTACTGATTTGGAATAGTACCACTTCTAACATTATTATTTCCCTTCATTTAACAGTAATATTGACAACTCGTTTATATTCCTCTCTTTTCTTCAGTTTTGTAACACACAAAAACTTAGGGCTATGTGGTCAAAAGTGAGCAATCAATAATGAGAGAGAGAGAGAGAGAGAGAGAGAGAGAGAGAGAGAGAGAGAGAGAGAGAATCATTAACGAGGTGTCCAATCTGAAATTAATACCATTGTCTGTCGGCACTGTAGTATACAAAGGGAGTGCAGTTGGTATTTTCTCTGATTCATATGTACGTGGATCAGAGACGTATTTAAATGTAAAAATTGGGTGGTTGCTTGCTTTTTAATACGTACATGTAATTATCCTTTGGTTCATTAGTACTTATTTTGTGGCGTGCGCTATTTAGTTACTTAATTATTTGGTCTGGCATGATCTGTGTGTTAACAATCAGTCAGTTGTAAACTTCGTAAATGAACTTGGAATAATCAACTTTATTACTTCTGTTACGACTCTATGGTCTAAGAAAAATGTAACAGAAAGAAAGTGAAACCAACAAATCAAGTAAAAATCAACAAGCAATTTATTACTAGATAATTAAAATGAAAAATCAAAAAGTCACTTACAGTAATGTGTTTTGAAATCCTAATAATCCAATAAGAATGATTGTTCTAATCACAAGTCCTAAATATAGAATGTTCCGAATTCACGGCTGTGTCCTTGAATGTTATGATGTGCTAATGGTCTCCAAAGTCCTGATGTACTAGAAATCTTGATGTGCTGATGTCAAAATGAAGTATTCCAAAATATCTGAATAAGTTCACTTAAATTCCAAAATCATCAATTAAAAATCCAAAATCCAAAACTTTATGAGCACTGTTATAATCCAATGAATATTTAAAATAATTCCTCTCTTAGAATTTGGAATGAATTTTCACAACTGTAAAAGCTCTAAACAAGACTGATGGTAATGTCAAAAACTGAATAAATGTCCACCAAACATGGCATATATAAAGATTGGTCACATGACAGAATGTTCTAGAACATGAGTCATCTTAATGGAATTTTTACTTGTAAACAAAAATTCAACCTTGACCTTCAAATTGAGAAAACATATTGATCAAAACAACCTAATTCAAGGACACTAGTTAAACATGTTTTTCCTGATAACATTAAGATTTAAGCAAATATTAAAGTGAAGAAACATTTATAATTTCCTAAAATATTTATAATATTATATAAACATCATAGATAACACTTCATACATTTCCATTTTTGTTTTTTTGTGAACCACATCTGCTGCTTTGCCGCTCGCCAATCGCCACAAGACTTGAAGGTATCTCGTGGGGGGAGGGGAATAATGGCATGACTTGCGCGTGAGTTGGATTTAAGTGAGGGAAAGTTGCGCAGAGTCGCCCTCACTCTCTCGTTCAGGCCTGTTTGAATCCAGTGGCACGACAATGTCGAAACGTCTGGAGACATGTTCGGATGCAGTGGATGGCCATCAGATCCTACTACACCTGAGCTGATGCCTTGCGCTGTAAACACAGCTCTTGCCCTCTGCCTTCACAGTCAGGGGATGATCATATCTGCTCAGCCGCCTGATCCACCAGAAAGGACTTTCCAGAGGGAGCCAGGTGTAGATATCCACTCTGGGTTAACAATCACAGGTAGTACCATCTACTGTTACTTACGGTAGCAGGTGTAACCTGACCTGGTGGCTTCAATGCTAGAGTGGGCACAGATCACCAGACAAGGTCAGGTGTCATTGTAAAAAATGGCTTTGGAAAACGCAACTTCAACAGACTCCTCCTATTGAAGAAATGCGCTGAACACGACCTCCTAATCAACAACACAGTCTTCCACCTGCCAAACCGCAACAACACGTCTTGGCTGCACCCACGCTCCAAGCACCGGCATTTCACTGACTACGTCATCGTCAGGAGAAGAGACAGACAGGATGTCCGAGTCCCGAAAGCCATGAGAAGTGCAAAATGCTGGACTGACCACAGGCGCATAGTCTCCAAGCTTAATATCAATATTCATCCTAGCAGACGACCACAAGGCAAAAAAGTGCCCAACAAGCTAAATGTCTCCAAATTAAAACAGGAGAATGTGAAACAGGCATCTGTCGAAGAATTGTGCAGCCAACTAGATACGATCGATATAAACTCCGAGAATGTAGAAGAAAACTGGACATCCTTCAGAGGCTCTGTGTACTCAATTGCGTCGAAAACCCTCGGTCCCACCATACGTAAACATCACGATTGATTTGATGAGAACGATGCTGCCATACAGAGACATCTGAATGAGAAACATCGGCTACAGAAGGCCTATTTAGAAAACAGCAATTCATCATCTAAGAAGTCAGCCTTCAACAACATAAAGAGGACTGTCCAGTACAAACTCAGAGAGTTGCAAGACTCTGGCTGAGAAATAAGACAAATGAGATTCAGTCCTACGCAGACAGGAATGACTTGAAGAACTTCTTTGATGCTTTGAAGACACTCTGCTGGCCACAGTCATCAGAAACATCTCCAATACTGAATGCTGACAGCGCCACACTACTCACTGACAAAGAAAAGATACTACAAAGATGGGCATAACACTTCAAGAACATCCTCAATCAAACGTCATATCTCAGTGCGGAGGCAACTGATCGACTGCCCCAAGAGGAAATCAGTTATAGCACTTGCTGGTCCTCCAACACTGCCTGAAACTGAGAAAGCAATTGGCCTACTGTCAAATGGCAAAGCACCTGGAGCAGCTGCTGTACTAGCAGAAGTCTACAAAGCCGGAGGATCGCACATGGCACAGAAACGTACTGAACTCTTCCAGTCAATGTGGGCTCAGAGAACTATACCCCAGGAGTATAAAGATGCATCCAATGTCCACTTGTGACAAACGGAAAGGCAACAATCATGCGACAACCATCGGAGCATCTAATTGTTGTCAGTAGCTGGCAAAATCCTCTCCAGAATTCTGCTGAATCGCCTTGTGCATCACATATATCAAGGGCTCCTCCCTGAGAGTCAGTGTGGCTTCATGAAAGGACGAGGGACTATGGACATGATATTTGCAGCTCGTCAACTCTAGGTGAAATGCCAGTAAACAGAACTCCACGACATTCATCAACCTGACCAAAGCGTTTGACACAGTCAGCCGTGGATGTCTTTGGAAACTCATGGCAAAAGTTGGTTGCCCAGAGCAATTTATCTTGATGGTTCGGCGATTCCATTATGACATGTGCGGTTGTGTCATCTGAACCATTCCCAGTCACCAATGGTGTCAAGCAAGGCTGCGTGTTGGTCCCAACCCTCTTCAGTATGATGTTCTCTGCCATGCTTACTGATGTCTTCCGTGACTATGACACTGAGATCGACATCGACTACAGGCGAAGACGAAATTACAGGATGTGACTTTTAGTTATCTCCTATTTGCTGACGACTGTTGCCTGAATGCCAAATCTGAGTCTGACATGCAACAGAGTATGGACCATTGCTCTTCAGCTTGTGACAAATTTTCTCTCACAATCAGTGTCAAGAAGACAGAGGCGATGCACCAATCTGAAGCAGGAAAGCCTTACATAGAGACTACCATCACAGTAAATGGCCAAACCCTCGTGGCAATGGACAAGTTCTCCTATCTCGGCAACATACTGTCAAATGTAGTCCACATCGGTGATGAAACTAATGCCAGAATTGCTAAAGCAAGCGTGGCCTTTGGCAGACTACGCGCAAAAAATGTATGGGAGCGCAGAGGAATCAGTCAACAGACAAAACTTAAGGTCTACAAAGCCATTGTGTTGCTGGCTCTGCTGTATGCTTGCAAAACCTGGACAGTGTATAGACGCCATGCCAAGGAGCTGAACCGTGAAACTGATGAGGATATGATGGCTGGACAAATTCACAGATTCTGAGGTTCTCACACAGGCAGACATTCCAAGCATCCACACACTGCTGATGAAATCACAGTTGAGATGGGCAGGCGACGTCATCAGAGTGTCAGATGAGCGACTACCAAAGAAGATCTTATATAGCGAGGTGAAGGACGGAATGTGATTTCACGGTGCTCAGATTAAACCGTTCAGAAAATTCACTCAATTCATCCTTGAAACATTTCAAAATTGAGCCTGAGTCTTGGGAAGATCTCACACAGGATCATTCCACCTGGCGCGGTCTCATCCAAACTGAAGCTACAGACTTTGAACGGAGGATAATTCCAGAGGTAGTGCAGAAGCGCGAGCAGCGTAAATCTCAGAACTGTAGCACGTCCTCTATTGATGAAGCAAACCCAAGCGGCAACTCCTGTCAAGTGTGTCACAGACAGTTCAGAGCAGAAACTGACCTGATCAGCCACTCACGTACTCACCGAAACCAAACCAGTTAATGATGCCATGGTCATCTTCGAACTCGGTGTGGGGATAGGGAAACCTCTCCCGAAGATCACAATTTGTAGGCAGGAACGAGCCTTTGTCGTTTCTGCCAAAAAAAGTCTGATCCCTAGCATGGGACTTCTTATATCTAATAAGAAGAAATCATATCCACTTGACCTTTCGAAATTCCCTCATCTCTCAATCATACTATAGTATTCGCATACCTCCCCTTTTGTTTGTGTCGATTTTAGTAACGAAAAGCTTCAAGGATATAAAAAATGCACAGAACTTAGTCATTTCAGTCATCAATTTATAATTTCTAACCTGTCATCAAGGTAGCCCAAACAGTATTCCTTTGCGCATTTCATCACAAACGGGAGTTTCTTTACTAACACAGCACCATATTGCGTCCACTGTGGGCGAGTCTATTTTTCGCAGACAACATGAGTGACGTAGTTCATCGTGTTCGGTAACCTCCGGATAATTCCGTAAATTGGCGTAACCAAAGAGAGTTATATCCCTTTGCACACATGTACATAGAAATTACACCGCTTGTTAACCCACGCGAAAGTAAAATTTGTCATTCCTTTCCTTTGCTTGATTTTCCTAAAATGTTTCAATAACTCTTCAATATGTAATGATTAGTGTCTATATTTAAATTCTTGATGTCAACAATTTGACATATTCTGCTTTTCACTCTTGTGTCTGGCTGAGTTACATGTTTCATGAATCCAACAGTATCAATTTGGGGCTCCAACTGTAGAAGCGGAAATAAAAACATTCTGAAAGATCTGTTACTTTCTTCAACCTGGATGTTTGGACCAGTACAGTATCTGCATAAAGAGTTTTTCATGGGAAGTAATAGAGCCAGTCTTCCACCATTGTTTCAAGTAAAATTTCAAGTAATACATTTTAGAGTTTTTCAATTTGATTGGTCATTAACAGTTGCTTTTGTTTGTTTTTTTTTGTGTGTTTTTTTTTTTTGTTGAAGGGTTTTGTAATAAATTATGCACTTATTATTAAACTTAAGATGTTGAACTTGCAAAAAGTATTGTTAAATTATATAAATGACTTGCCTAGACCAATAAATTGTTATCCACCTCTTTTTATATATTTATCTCACATGACTCAGATAAATATGACAATGAGGAGGAAAACAACTCGTTATAGTGTAGTATTTGCCTTGCTCATAAATCATACAGATTGACAAAGAGGCCAATCAAGCATAATAAGCAAACGTTTTTTAAAATGCTGTTGTATTTAATTGGCATGATTGTTCAACATGTATAAAATATTAACTGTTGTATCAGTGTATTATTTAAAATTTTAAATAATTTCATTTACATATAATTTAATTTACATATAAATTTAATTTCATGTCCATATAAAAATAAATTTTCCCTATATTCTCTTTATACATTTAAACTGTAAATTTAGTTTTGTGGACCTTTTCTCTGAATTCTTCTTCTTCTTATTATTATTATTATTATTATTATTATTATTATTATTATTTACGCCGTGCAGCAATTGGTCTACTATCTTAAGATTTCTTTAAAATATGAAAATAAGATAGGGTAAAAAAAAGACTTTCTAACCATTTGGAAAAAAAAGTTACATAATTTCCTAAATCTTGTTGCATTTTATGTTCGTGTTTTTAGCAATTATTTTTTGTTCAAAGTTTCGTTTGAAATAATTACAAAGTTTAGTAAGTCGATGCATCAGGAGAGGGGTGGGGGTGAATATGAGACATTGCAAAACTTGAAAAATACTCCATCCATATAAGTTACTCTTGATGATTTTTTTTTCATGGTGTGTCACATACATTATGTACTTACCTTTTATTGGTTTATTTTATGTACATTTTTAAACATGTGCCATTAGAAAATAGCATG
Source organism: Margaritifera margaritifera (assembly GCA_029931535.1). Lineage (NCBI taxonomy): Eukaryota > Metazoa > Mollusca > Bivalvia > Unionida > Margaritiferidae > Margaritifera > Margaritifera margaritifera. The sequence continues at coordinate 815,732 of JAQPZY010001319.1, read as the reverse complement.
CATTGGAAAATATTAGGTCACTGTGACCTGTAACAAACACTGAAGTATTTGTTGTGTCTTGTGTTTGACTTGTTTTTTTTTTAAATAATTGGTGAGAGTGGACTTTTCCTGGAAAGACCGTATTATAGATGTGTATGAAGAGAAGTTTATATTTAGAAAAAATAGGGAATCTTTGGTTTAAAGATAATATTTTATATGCAGTGATTCCTTGTATTGTAGTCAATATCATGGTTAAGTACAACATGAATAGATACTTACTTGTGAATAGAACACATGAAGTATGGGAGAAGTTACTTCCCACAAATAGTGAACTTTTTAATTTAATTTATAATATTATCATAACAATGAGTGAAGTATGTGTTCCTATATGTTTTTCCACAATAAATGAAATATTGTAAGCAACATCTCCTTCTACAATCATCACCATCATCAATATTATCAGTAACTTTCATACATTTTGGGAGAACAAGTTGTAATGCAAAATATTGGTCATTAAATCTTTAACATAACACCTGCATTCATATTAGGTTCAAATAGTAAGACAGCATAAATCTTTATATATATATATATATATTGACAGTTCAAAGTTGATACTCTGAGGCACTCCCAACCAATTGAATAATCCCAATACATAAGTAATTTCACACATAACCATGATGAAGAAACGTGAAGAGTGAGGCTGTTATGTAGAATATTGTGTAGATAAGAAGAGAGAATGTAAAAACAAATGTTAAAAAATATTTGCCCCATCGATTCGGTAGGCCCTCTCTATAAGAGCATGATACATTGCATACATCTCTTTCTGTAATGGTTCCTTCATGCTTTTCAGCCTATATGGCATGCCTTTAGCAGGCATTGGGCATGACCTGAGCAAGTAAGAATATTTCTCTGGGCGATCGGGTGGGTTTACATCTGTCGAACTTTCTGATACAGTGGCAAAGTGTTGTCCTTAGTTAAAACAACAAAGATTTTTCTTGATTATGCTGATTTTCTGTATATATTTGTAAATGACTACTTACTGTATCACGCATATTCATATAATTCACTCATTGTCTTCTCTTCTCTCTCTCTCTTGTATTATGCTAAATGCTTTTATGCAGGGAAAGGGCGGTACCTAAGTTAGAGAACTTCTTAACCAACCCGAATTGCTTCATTAATATGGCAATAAAATATATTTTAAACAATCAACAAAGATGCGTATTTTAGGCCATGAACACCTGTTTATGCCAGTCTAATATGTGTTGTATATATACGGAAACTCCGATGGACCGCTAAAATATGTGAAGGAAAAAAAATCCAAAGCTGATGCATTTTGACAGGATATCATACGTCAAATAATGAAAAATGAAATGAAATTTGGAAAATTTCATAAAGTTGCACCTTATTTATTTTTATGGCTTAAAGTAGTTTTTGACAATTTTGTGGATTTATTCACACACCCGCAATTTTATATATAAAAATTAATGTTGAATTTTTAAATTCGTGTTTCCCACACTGAAAATTACAAAATTTTATCTCGGTTCAAATTGTATTGTTTCACAGTGTTCAAGGATACGGACACACTTTGCACATGTCTGTGTGTAGTTTACAAACTACAACAAATTGTAAGGTCCATTTGTATTTTTAGAGTTGATACTTGGGCACCAATATTACATTCGGATATTTTTATTGTGTTTTTTGTTTTTAATGTAAGTGTATTTTCGATTAATTTTTAAAAAAATTCTTTGGAACAAATTCTGCAATTCGCTTACCATTCACGAAGGCTTCTTTTTTTATTACTTTCCTAATTCAATTTGTAGCTTTATATATTTACGATCAAGTGATAATAAATCACTTTCGTTTTCGAGAAAATCGCCTAATATCAACGATCTGTAGAGATTAGAATCTATGTGTGTGTGTGTATATATATATATATATATATATATATATATATAGTTTTATTATCTTACAATGTTTATATATCAAATAATGTTATGATATATATCATAATATTGTCAAAGGTCCTAATTGTATCGTGCTCTGCTAAGTTATGAAAATTATTATTACAGGTTACTTAGAAACTACCTTTTAGCTGAAGGTCTCAATTTTTTCCAAAAACTATATATTTATGGGCTGGGGTGGGGTCTCAATTTTCTCCAGACGTACAGTACGCGTCCATTAATCGTAGTTTCCACTTCCAAATATCCTATAGACTTTCATAGTAATTGAAATTTTAGGATACTTTACTACTTTAATTAGTGCCAGGAAACAATAAAAACAGTAACTTCTTGATGATGTAGAGAATAAAACGTCAGATACATTGCACATAATGTATTCAAATGTATTGACCTCTTGTATCAATGCAATCAAAGCATTTTTAACATTTTTATTATTTTACCAAACCGCTCCAAGCCTGGTAATGAAAGTATTAACTATAACATAAATAAATAAATAAAAAGAAATTAAAATGTAAAGTTCCGTTGCCCTAAGAAGCAGAACCATTATGACTGGTCTAACTATGGTCATGGCGTCATGCTTCTCTTAGAAACCGTATTAGTCGGCTGCTCCCACTTTAAGGATTGTCTGCTACATCCGACAATTGTTGACTTTCTCGACTTTTCCAGAATCTAGCTAAACCCGGAATATTTTTGTCCAGGTTTTTTTTTCTTCTGGACTTTGGGAACCCTTTGGTCGCTAGGAAGCCTTCTGTGAAATTCAAGCAATCAAGCTTGATAACCCATGTTGGAGTTGGTGACACGTGACATAAACACTAACATCGGTGTTTTTGATTGGTGGTTGCGTTAGAAATCTGAAATTAAATACTTAATTAATACATGAATATCTAATTGATCAATTAACTAATTAACAAAATATTTTATAGAAGACATAAGAAAATAAACGAGGTGATTTCGGGGTTTTGCTAGTAAATAAAAGATGTATAGAGTATTCGCATATATATATATATATATATATACATGAAATTCTGTGTATAAAGAGCACCAACTCTGTATGACACAGATGAAAATGTTCATTAGTCAGCTAATTCGGGACTGTGTGTAATCCTTGTTATATTGGCCTTATCGGGAAGAAAGAAACGTTCATAAGGTAGATTATTCAAAAAGGAATTGACTCGATAAACACTTGCAAAATATACATTCACCAAATCTAATCTGATGAACTCTGTAGCGTATTAACGGGGGGGGGGGGGGGGGGGGGCGGGGGCGCGCGAGGCGCTAGAGGTCTTGGGGCGCCAAAACAGCTGATAAAAACTCGGGTCTCGTATTCTGGACCTTTGGCCATCATCGTCGCCCCGGGCTCCATTTACCCTTAGTACGCCACTGGATGAACTTATATCGTTCAATGCGTGAAAAAGCTGCATTCTAAGGCAAACAGAAAGTAATAGTCAATCTAATCTGATATGAATAAAACTTCAAGTCACATCAGTTGAACATAGAAATAATAATAACTCTAAAGTAGTTACGAAGTTATGCGGCGTACGGACTCATAAACACAAAGACGTGTGGATGAGCAAACAGGCAGTTATACGCCTAAACGAAGTTTAACAGCTTAGTCATAACTTACCTCCATAAAGTAAAGTATAACCAGTCACGAATGGGTGATAAGACGTAGGTCCAACCTGAGGTTGTTGAGGTCCATATTGTGAGTATGATTTCACAGGATGATGCCGTGGGGTCTGATAGGTTGGTGAGGAGCGGTTTGGAGTTTTTTGGTGGTTTGAAGAAGTTTGAAATGGTGAAAAATGTTGTTGTGCTGTACGGGGTCGAGATCCACATGGTGGTGGTGGTGGTGGAAGCAGTGCATCTGAATCCGATGGTATGATCTCTGTAAGAAATCATAAGGTAGCGTGAAGATAAAATGGCATTAGTATTGTTGTGCGTATTGGACTGATAGACGTTTGAAAGTGAAGATGGAGGGCCTGGCTACGTAGTTGTTTAATATTTTGTTTCCAAACTGCGGGTAAGCCTTTGAGAACCCCTAGTCATCAAAATCGCGGTCAAATTGTATATTTCAAAGCACATGACCTATCGCTCTCTATCTTGGAAATGGATTGCAATATCCACATAATAAACCTATTTTCAAGATAGGAAATTCGGTCTATCCATCATCATCATCATTCTCTCCCTCCCCCCCCCCCCTCTCTCTCTCTCTCTCTCTCTCTCTCTCTCTCTCTCTCTCTCTCTCACCAATGAATCTTTTCTTAGCAGAAATATCTACGGAAATGACAACGTCTAATAAAGACAACACTTATGAACCCATATTTTTACTGACCCATTTCACCTTTATATAAAAAGGACACAATTTATTGACCCCCTGTGTATCTGGTATGGATAGGTCTATGTATGTATATGTATATCTATCTATCTATCTATCTATCTATCTATCTATCTATCTATATATATATATATATATAGAGAGAGAGAGAGAGAGAGAGAGAGAGAGAGAGAGAGAGAGAGAGAGAGATTAATACAAAGTCTTTTGACTTACTGTCAGGAACATAACTTTCCTTATCGAAGAAGTTAGTCTGATTTGCATCCTTTTTTAGCAGCACGTAATCAGGTTCATCAGTTAAGTCTGGAACAACGTCGGCTGCTTGTGCTAGTTTTGTATGGTCTGAATCATCGAAACAGACTGTGACGTTGTTATCACCACGTCCGACTTCGATTTTAAAATTAACGTAAGTGGGCCCGCTCGATTGAGTTACAAACGCGTCGCTTTCAGCTTGATTTTCATTTTTACTGTTGGTTCGGGTTGTATTCAAATTCTGTTCCTCATTCATGCTGCTGATTACAGGTATTAAGATTCCATTTCTTATCATTCCGTCTGAATCTGAATCTTTCGACTGTCTACGGTTAGAATTTGAATGATGATATTGTTCGCACTTGCTTTTGGCGATTTCGGTTTTGGAATATTCACCAGATTTCGTTTCCAATATTTTTGTGGCCTTGAACGTGTCCAGCAGCGACACTATTAAATGATTCAAAGGAAATATAGCAGCCCATTCCCCAGGTGACTTGTTTGTAGCAGGCTCCGGAACAAATGCAGTACAAAATGGACATTTAAAGCCTGCGTTCACTTGACCACGTGCCACACTGTCCATAATGCAGTCATGCAGACAAACTTCGCAAAAAGTATGGAGACAGGGTATCAGGGTTCTGGGATTGTTAAAGAATTTTTGGCAAATCGAACATTGCAAATGTTCACTTGAAACAGCCATTGACCAAGTAATGTTCTCCGAAAGTCTAACTCGACGAAATATAGTGTTGTCTGTTATGTCACTTCAACCTGGTTTTCAACGGATCTACCTTGGGGGCCTTCTGTCAATGTCTAGAAATATCTAGTCCTTACAGGTATATTCTCACCTCAGCTGCTTCAAGGAAAATCTAGCAAACTTTTACTTTAAAAAAAGAAAGAAATTGCCGATTCACGAAAATTCAGTAAGCTAGGAGAGGCAACTAATAAATACTTTAGTGTGATATTTCTTGTATATATACGAACAGTTAGTGGGTGGAAACAACATGGGGCCCATTAGTCATTCGGCATGACTCATATCTGCAAAACCTATCTGTTTGTCTATGCTCCATATCTTCCACATAAATCTCTACCTACGGTCTTGAATACAATCACTGTACAAAAGTGTCCATATCGGGTTACATACTAAAGAACACGCTTCAGATTTTAAAAAAATAGGACAAAATCTGTGGGAAAAATTCTGAGAATGCATCGGATTACATAGATGAATATTAGGGCTGACATCTGCCTAACAGTCCAATGCAAGAGCATTTGGCAATGAAATATCGGTTAGTAAGACGCCAAATGTAAACAGTTGTTTGAAGGTTTCTCGGTTTTTTTTTTAAAAAATCTTCATCTATATTTGACAATAGATAAGCATTAAGTGTGCAAAACTAAATGGTCTTTCTTGGGTCATGGTGCTGTCTGTCAAATTTGGCTAAATTTTGTTGATCATTTATTGAAAAAAAATTACTTTAAAGGTTCTGTTTTTAATAACGGTGGCCATATTTGATGGCAGACTTTCATCATTTGTACAAATCTAAAAAGCCTTTATGCCAGAATATTTTGTCAAATTTGGTGAAATTCGGTTGAGCAGTTTTTGGGAGTAAGTCGTTTTAATGATTTTTCTACTTGTAGTAACGGCAAATTTATTTTATGACTGAAAATATGCATAATATGTGTAAAGAAGAAAAAAAATAAAAAATCCTTTATGCTAGATTTTCTTCTGGACAAATTAGGTGAAATTAGGCCTATATTGAGCAGTTCTTGAGAAAAAGTAATTTAGCTGTTTTTCTATTTTTAGAAACAGTGGCCATATTTGATGGCGGATGGACATCATTTTGAAACAATGTTAAAGGATTTATGCAAAAGTGCTTTTTTGGGGTCAAATTTGGTTAAATGCTGCTGAACGGGTTTTGAGAAGAAGTCGTTTAAATGTGGTGTCTTTTTCTATTTTTAGTAACGGCGGCCATATCTGATGGCGAATCAGCATCTTTTTAACAAATGTGAAATGACTTTATGACAAAGTTTGCTGCCAAATTTAGTTACAATTGGTCCATAGTGTTTATTATTATTATTATCATTATTATTATTTTTAGAAGAGGTTGAAAATAGCTAACGTTGACGGACGGACGACAAACACCTGACGCAAGACAATACAATAAGCTCACTTAGCCTTGTGGTCAGGTAAGATAAAAAAAATCCCCCCTTTCTCTCTATCTATCTCTCTCTCTCTCTCTCTCTCTCTCTCTCTCTCTCTCTCTCTCTCTCTCACACACACATATATATATGTATATAAAGTTACAAACATGCACAAATAGGTCGACGTACACTATTATTACTTTTCAGATTTATTTCCATTTTCTATTATGGCACTAACACTACGTTCGATATAATTCATTTTGCGGACAAGCTGACCTTAAACAGGAGGATTTCACCAGGCACAAATCCAGTAGATAAACTTTATTTCTGAATCTGGCGTAATGAATGGCAGAATGTATGTGTAACCGTATCTGAACTTGTTGTTATTAACGGTACCTTTGCGGATGGGGTTGTTCAAAGCCTGGTGAACGGATGCTGTAGATTTACTATCAATAGATTACACTTTGTGACTCCTCGTATACAATGCTTAGATATTACAGTGAATTCGTTTATTTACCTGGGTATCAATTTATTTTCGTCGATACTGAAATTCGTAGATTTTGAAGGGTCATAGTGTTGGTTAAGTCTTTCAATTCATTGTATTTAACAACAAATCTGCGATAATCGTTACCTCACAAATATGTGGAATACACAGTATTTATCGATAACAAGGTCCATCAATTCTCGATTGCACGAGTCGACCATGCTGTAAGTGTGTACCAATGACAGCTGAGATATGAAGTCGTGATGGACAGACGTTTAATCCATGTGGAATATATATATATATATATATATATATATATATATATATATATATATATATATATATATATATATATATATATAATGAACCACACATTTAGGTAGGAATGCTGAACTATGATCCCAGTCATTTTATCTCACTCTTTATTTATCTATCCTAAATTATATACAAACTGTGTCTCCAAATCTCACTCTTTATTTATCTATCCTAAATTATATCCAAAATGTGGCTCCAAATCTTACATAGAGAGCTGGCTCATACAATAAATCACACACAAAACAAACACCTTGGCCCATATTTAAAAAATGTTAAACCGAATTACTCTAAACTGACTTACAGTATTGAACAATTATATTCTCTTGCATTTAACCAGTTAATTTAATTGTGGCAATTTTGTGGAGAATATCCGTAGATAATGATGACGTTCTGTGTGCGCGCGCGCGTGTGTGTGTGTGCAAGAGAGAGAGAGAGAGAGAGAGAGAGAGAGAGAGAGAGAGAGAGAGAGAGAGAGACGTACCTCCGCCTTGGTAATCAAAGCGGAAAAAGTCTTGAAGTGATTCCATTGGTTTGACATTACAATGAAAACTGAATAAACTTAAAGCAGGATTGTAATCTGATGCATGCATGACTCCTCCTGTTCTACACTTCTGACAGCACAAAACAGCCAGAAAACAATAAAAGAGATAAAGAGAGAGAAAAGAATCAAGAAATATTTTAGCAGACGAGCAACGCATAAATAATAAACTCAGCTATTCCAAAAATCAAACTATATTTAAGTTTACCATATTCCAACGTCACCGAGAAAGAAAGAAAGAATTCAGCACAGCAAGGAACAACACATAAAATATGAGTCCACTCCCAAAATCACGTTATACTTATGTTTTCTCTATTTTCACGTCATCATTCGAGAAAGAAAGGAAGAAAAGATTTGGCTTAATAAGGAAATCAAACAACCAGCAAAATCAAAATACAATTAGTTTTACCCCATTTCAATAATTTCGTCATTTCAGATAATTCTGCATGTGTTCAAATAAAAAATAATCGAGCCTAAGCCGGTTTTTTTTTTGGCGTTTATGACTCAATCTCTGTTGATTTTATATATATATATATATATATATATATATATATATATATATATATATATATATATATATATATATATATATATATATATATATATACTGTGTCAATGTGGGAGGATAGAGTTGTATGTATGCATTTAAAACCTCTCAGGTATAAACGCCTACATTATTACACTATGCAGGAAATTTAAAGAGCTCATTAATGCGCTGAAATTGTCGGTGTGTTTCTAGATTTCAATCGAAATTGTTGGTTATGAGTCACCAACAAAGTGTCCTGTTTATTGTTGCAATATTTGACCAACAAAAGCAATGAAATACTAGTATTGCAAACTGTGGAGTACTCGTTAAGGTAAATGATTTGATAGCGGAAATAGTATTTTTGCAGATGTTTCGAAACATGTTGGCAACTTTGACAAAAATAATTCTGTTATTGTTCTTCTAGATCCGGTATGCAACATCATGTTTCATGCCGTCAATATTTATATCATTTTTATGCCAAGTTTATCAGTATTCTAATACTGTTTCGAAATATAGTAGAAGTAAAATATGTTTTTAATATATTAATTTTCAAGAAATCTGAACTGAAAAGATCTACAAAATAAATATATCACGAATCTTGTGTTAGACAATAGCCTGTCCTTTCAATATTGATGTTGTTGATTTATTTATTTATTAAACCTCTCCCAGAGTTCATTACGGAGCAGAGCGCAATGAACTCTGGGAGAGACTGGGATTTTTCCTGAAACTTATGTGGTCATACTGGTAGTTAATGTAAGGTAATAGGTACTCAAAACAAATATTATTTCAGGTATTTTCAACGTAAACTAACATATCCACCATACGATAACATATATGAAATACTGGCTTGTAGATATTTATTTACACATGTGCAAATGAATGGAACACTACACTCTCATTGGTCAACCAATATAGAGGTTATCAGCTGGTGCAGAACATCATTTTGGTCGACCAATTAGAGGGCATTATTCCATTCAGCACGTAGCAGTTGCATATTAAGTGGGCGCGATCATGGCCATATCCAGCAGTAACGTTGGAAAACTGTCCGGCATTCATTAAAAGGTGGAATAGTCAGTCAAATTTGACGTAGGCCTGAAAAATAGAATCTCTGAGCTAAACATCGGTGCTAAATTTATTAAGCTATGCAAAGTGTAGCTTGAAATATCAGTGTCGATTCTTAAATAGGTCGCAGGAGAAATGGGAGAAGTATCTTCCCTTGTAGTGTTATATATAGTATAGTTATTATATATAGGAAAATTGTAAGCAACGTTACGGGCCCATGTGCTTTCGTCTGTGTCGTACTTTGCAATATTAATTTTGCTATGGGGTAATACATTAAAGATCCTTCAGAAGAAATTATCTATTTACTTATTTTAAATAAAACTCTAAATAAAAGTTAATGACAAATTACTGATATAGTTATTGACCGGAAATCAGCTACGAGGTTGAAGCCTGCGCATCAATGCGATGAAAAACTTTTTCAGATCATGGCGGGAGTTTTAACATTACAAGGATCTTGATCCGATGAGAGTGAGTTGATTGCATACTATCAACGTTAACGGGGTAAAAGAATGGTTTGAAATCATTAAAGTTCGTGTAAAAAGAACTCCCTTTGTCTCTTAGTGCAGCCGCTTGCATTAACACATGGTTAGATGCAGCACCAAGTACCATTCGCCGTGCGGTTTGAAACAAACTATAGTTGGGACCATAACATTAGGTCGCATATTGCATCCTTCTGTAACTTAAAAAGGTAAAGGCTCCGACAAAATTTCGGGAATCCATTTATTGACCATTGTGTGCATCGTCAGATGATGACCATAATATGTACAAAGCTATTCATCAAAACCTGCTAAATGCATTGTCAATATGCACAAAGTCAGATGATGACCGTAATATGTACAAAGCTATTCATCAAAACCTGCTAAATGCATTGTCAATATGCACAAAGTCAGATGATGACCGTAATATGTACAAAGTTTCACAGCTATTCATCAAAACCTGCTAAATGCATTGTCAATATGCACAAAGTCAGATGATGACCATAATATGTACAAAGCTATTCATCAAAACCTGCTAAATGCATTGTCAATATGCACAAAGTCAGATGATGACCGTAATATGTACAAAGCTATTCATCAAAACCTGCTAAATGCATTGTCAATATGCACAAAGTCAGATGATGACCGTAATATGTACAAAGCTATTCATCAAAACCTGCTAAATGCATTGTCAATATGCACAAAGTCAGATGATGACCATAATATGTACAAAGCTATTCATCAAAACCTGCTAAATGCATTGTCAATATGCACAAAGTCAGATGATGACCATAATATGTACAAAGCTATTCATCAAAACCTGCTAAATGCATTGTCAATATATGCACAAAGTCAGATGATGACCGTAATATGTACAAAGCTATTCGTCAAAACCTGCTAAATGCATTGTCAATATGCACAAAGTCAGATGATGACCATAATATGTACAAAGCTATTCATCAAAACCTGCTAAATGCATTGTCAATATGCACAAAGTCAGATGATGACCATAATATGTACAAAGCTATTCATCAAAACCTGCTAAATGCATTGTCAATATGCACAAAGTCAGATGATGACCATAATATGTACAAAGCTATTCATCAAAACCTGCTAAATGCATTGTCAATATGCACAAAGTCAGATGATGACCGTAATATGTACAAAGCTATTCATCAAAACCTGCTAAATGCATTGTCAATATGCACAAAGTCAGATGATGACCGTAATATGTATAAAGCTATTCATCAAAACCTGCTAAATGCATTGTCAATATGCACAAAGTCAGATGATGACCGTAATATGTACAAAGCTATTCATCAAAACCTGCTAAATGCATTGTCAATATGCACAAAGTCAGATGATGACCGTAATATGTACAAAGCTATTCATCAAAACCTGCTAAATGGATTGTCAATATGCACAAAGTCAGATGATGACCGTAATATGTACAAAGCCATTCATCAAAACCTGCTAAATGCATTGTCAATATGCACAAAGTCAGATGATGACCATAATATGTACAAAGCTATTCATCAAAACCTGCTAAATGCATTGTCAATATGCACAAAGTCAGATGATGACCATAATATGTACAAAGCTATTCATCAAAACCTGCTAAATGCATTGTCAATATGCACAAAGTCAGATGATGACCATAATATGTACAAAGCTATTCATCAAAACCTGCTAAATGCATTGTCAATATGCACAAAGTCAGATGATGACCGTAATATGTACAAAGCTATTCATCAAAACCTGCTAAATGCATTGTCAATATGCACAAAGTCAGATGATGACCGTAATATGTACAAAGCTATTCATCAAAACCTGCTAAATGCATTGTCAATATGCACAAAGTCAGATGATGACCGTAATATGTACAAAGCTATTCATCAAAACCTGCTAAATGCATTGTCAATATGCACAAAGTCAGATGATGACCATAATATGTACAAAGCTATTCATCAAAACCTGCTAAATGCATTGTCAATATGCACAAAGTCAGATGATGACCATAATATGTACAAAGCTATTCATCAAAACCTGCTAAATGCATTGTCAATATATGCACAAAGTCAGATGATGACCGTAATATGTACAAAGCTATTCGTCAAAACCTGCTAAATGCATTGTCAATATGCACAAAGTCAGATGATGACCATAATATGTACAAAGCTATTCATCAAAACCTGCTAAATGCATTGTCAATATGCACAAAGTCAGATGATGACCATAATATGTACAAAGCTATTCATCAAAACCTGCTAAATGCATTGTCAATATGCACAAAGTCAGATGATGACCATAATATGTACAAAGCTATTCATCAAAACCTGCTAAATGCATTGTCAATATGCACAAAGTCAGATGATGACCGTAATATGTACAAAGCTATTCATCAAAACCTGCTAAATGCATTGTCAATATGCACAAAGTCAGATGATGACCGTAATATGTATAAAGCTATTCATCAAAACCTGCTAAATGCATTGTCAATATGCACAAAGTCAGATGATGACCGTAATATGTACAAAGCTATTCATCAAAACCTGCTAAATGCATTGTCAATATGCACAAAGTCAGATGATGACCGTAATATGTACAAAGTTATTCATCAAAACCTGCTAAATGGATTGTCAATATGCACAAAGTCAGATGATGACCGTAATATGTACAAAGCCATTCATCAAAACCTGCTAAATGCATTGTCAATATGCACAAAGTCAGATGATGACCATAATATGTACAAAGCTATTCATCAAAACCTGCTAAATGCATTGTCAATATGCACAAAGTCAGATGATGACCGTAACGTGTGCCAAGTTTCATAGCATAGTAATCCATCAAAACTGCCAGTCTAGTTGCTTTCACAATATTGTGCGAGGAATGGAGGGACGGACACGAGGAATCCTATATATTCATGTATGCTGAAGGTGTATTTCTTCAAGACCCCTGTGTTTCTTGGAGGAAAGAATTATTAAGCGTAAACATCTATGATCACAAGGCAAGATGAACAACTGGCAAGGACAACACTCTAATGAAATGATTAACGAGATGGATTAATGGCACATCAACACATTAAAGGTTCTATACTGCCCAGGCAACGGGAGTACTATGCCTTGCTCTGAGACATACCACAGCAGACAACCCGGAATAGTCTGAGCAGGATTCCAACCCCCACTCTTCTGGCCACCGCGATTAATGAGAAGCGAAACCACAATTGCGCTAAATCTAAACATTGTGATGAGGAGGAAAGCGGGGTTTGATAAAGCGTGTTTTCAAACAAAAACATTTCGAATTATCTCCGATTGTATTGAAAAATCATCTCATTACAAATCTTAGGTAATACCAATGGATCTATTAAAATGCAATAGATTATTTTTCAGATAAATATCAATGTAAGTAAGAAAATATACTACACTCCGTTATCAGTTCGCTTAAAACGGCTAATACATCTACATAAATGATATAATTTGAAACATTGTATAACAATTAAACACTTTGTTAAATATATTAAAGTTTAGCTCTATAATAAAAAACAATCGTGAGCATTTAATATGGCAAAGGCAATGGAAGCTTTGCTCTCCGACTCTCTTTTTAGAAAAATGGGTCACTTTGACCTCTATCTTTCTGAGGATGTCCTACATATAGAACCATGTACATTGAATCTAACAAAATGCAAATCTTGATGTGCCATATTCATTATTTAAAGAACAAAAAGAAGAAATAAATAATAATCTGTGTACCGGCCGTCTATTACGTCACATTGCCAATTTTACCTGAGATATTTTCATGTCTTTCTCATAGAAAGTTTCTAAAATACTTTTCTGTTACTTGTCATTAATCTTTCACTGAACATGCAACAGACTTTATGGAATGATGCCCATGTACCTTGAATTCTGAAAAGCGATTGATTCATTCTTCAAGCAACGACCATTTTATCTTGTAATCTTTTGAAAAGAAAGACACACCCCCCTTCCCTTCGCCTGATAAATGGGAAGTACCTTAAGACTGCTGCATTAGACGTTCTGATTTCCTCAAAGTGGAAAAGAAAATTCTTAAACAATTTAATTGCAAAATAATTAAAGGGCTCTTGAGTGTAAAATTTAGTAATTTAATGGCTTGTAGTAGTCCTATTTTACATTGAATAATTTAATGGCTAGTAGTAGTCCTATTTTACATTGAATAATTTAATGGCTAGTAGTAGTCCTATTTTACATTGAATAATTTAATGGCTGGTAGTAGTCCTATTTTACATTGAATAATTTAATTGCTGGTAGTAGTCCTATTTTACATTTAATAATTTAATGGCTATTAGCAGTCCTATTTTACATTTCTGCCTGTCCTAAAATCTGTAATGATGTTAAGAAGACAATATAAAATGTAAATTTTCCATTGGAGAAAAGTATTATGACATTGTTATTGAAAAGAAAGCGAATGTACAAGGTCAATTCATCTAATATTTATAGAAAGCGAAGAACACAGCAACAATCCGACTCTGATTTTTAAATCGCTGGATTGCGAACAATTCTAGAGCTCTTTGACGCTGGCTACATTAAATTACGAAGTTCTATGTCGCTATATGCGTAAAACGCTTGCGTGTTTTACAGCTGGATAATGCATAAAATACTAGAGTACGATGTCCTTAGTAGCGTAGAATTCTTGATTTTGTATTTTAAAAAATTCTGCGCTGGATGCATACAGTTCTTGACTTCTATGTCGATGCATGGATGCGAAACGTTTTTATTAGGTTCCACGCCACTGGATGCGTGAAATTCTAGACTTCTATGTAGCTGGATGCGTGTGGAAAATTATAGAGTTCTATGTTGCTGGAAGCGTAAAATTATAGTTCCATGTCCCTGCATACCTAAGTCTAGAGTTCTATGTAGCTGGATGCATAAAATTCCTGAGTTACGTGTGATTGGATACATACAATTCTAGAGTTCTCTCTAGATGAATAAAATTCTAGAGTTGTCCGTCTATGGACGCGAAATAAATTCTAGGTACATGCTCAGTATAAAAGACATAAGTAATGAAACACAAGTGTAAAATGCGATATTACACGGATATGCATACACAAATTAGCTCTCACACACGTGAAAACACAAACCGGCAGTACTACGTTGTTTCTTCATATTCATTGAAAGCGTCGGAGTTGTTTTTATTGTGTTGAATATTCTCTATGACTCTCCTTCAGATATGTCTTGACTAAAACAAATATGTATTCTGCATGACAAAATAGGCATGGCCCTAGATAGGGGACACGTGGTAGGGACACTTCTATTTCTCTTGGCGTGTTGACATTCGTTAGTTTGCAATTGGAATTCTGAAATGAATAAATAAATAAAAAATATAATTAAGTAAATAAATAACTAAATAAACAAATACAGAATATTTCATCGTTTACAATTTTATTTCATAGATAATTTTAAAATAACAGAAACTGAAAAGCTTTACAATGAAATGCTTTTAATATAAATATATGAGACCGCTGTGATTATACATATATATATATATATATATATATATATATATATATATATATATATATATATATATATATATTATATATATATATATATATATATATTATTTTTCTCATGTAAAATATACTGCTGCTTTTGATTTTATCAAATCAATGGGGAAAGACATCTCCGATAATAATAAAATAAGAGAAACTACGTACATTCGAGAGAAAAAAATTTGCCTTCCTTTGTGCGTGATTTAGGAACCGAAGGACATACCTTAGCGAAGATAGCACTGTTCCATCCATGCTACGTGCCCAAGTGGTGATCAATGACGATGTTAGGAAGCCTGGCAGTGTGGACTAAGTGGTGATATGGTGGAGGTGGGTTGCGTGTGGATATGTTCCTGTGAGGTGGTTGATGGTTTAAAGTTTGATACCTGGAGATGGGTGATGTAAGTTATAGCTGGAGCAGAGGGAGAAGATGACGACGATTGATAACACGGAGAATGAATATATATATATATATATATATATATATATATATATATATATATATATATATATATATATATATATATATATATATATATATATATATTCGCGTATGGGTCAGGTCCAGCTGCAAACAACATAGACCTTGATCTGCCGGCGCATTATGGAACGGTAGATCAGGCTCTATGTTGTTTGTTCTACTGATTAGTCCTAACAAACTGCATAGACCGAGATCTGCCGGCGCATTATGCGACGGAGATTTAGGTCTATGCAGTTTGCAGTTGGATCCAATTTATGAACGAGTAAAAACGGTAAGTACTTGAATTATATACCAAATACCTACAAACGTGAGAATTTTAAAGCAAAATTTTGGACCAAAAAACAACAACAAACAAATAAACTTAAATAAACGTGAAATTCACGTGTTGCTTTCACAAAAGCAGTCTGAACCGGTTCGATTATTTAAGAAGGGAGAAAAACTGTGCTAAGGTCAACGATAGAGTGCGAAAAGCGTGTTGCTGTGGTGCGTGTCAGTACGGACAAGGTATCTGAAGCGTATGTAAGAGAAAATGTAATGGGGTAGTTGATGCAACGGAATATTATAGTGAGGTTGGAAATGATTGTCTGGATTAGTATAGTTTGGGGAGATGCTAGAGGGGATGACGAAAATAGGCGATTTAATGGAGAAGACGGGTTTATGATGGTTGATATGAAGCACAGGCGAGCGAAGTAGCAGTTCATGCTAAAGCTGGGGATTTTGATGTGGGACGGATGGAGTGGAGGTTGATTTTGGTACGTAGAAGGTCATGTGCTTGTGGGTGAAAACACTGAGAAGAGTGGTGTAGCAATGGATGATTTCAGTAATGATATCGTGTAGAAATACGTTTGGCTCTGGATTGTGTGGAAGAGAGTTTTGGAATCGGGAAGGTGTAACGGTGGTGGAGGATGGACTGGAGAAGGCTGATGGAACGTGGAATGGCGGTGGAGTAGGGCGTTGTAGTGGAGGGCGATAGTGTGGATCATTGTTTGTAATGATGTGGAGAAGGGTAATGGTATAGATATGGGTACTGTAATAGTGCTATTGGCATATGAAAAGTGGTTTTTTTATCGTTGTGTGTGCGTGTGTGTGTGTGTGTGTGTGTGCAAAATTTGTTCCTTGCAAGAGTCTCAGTTTTGGTAGATTACTACAGGTTTTTTTATGCAAAACTGTACACAGGTTTTTAGATTTAAAAAAATTAAACTAGTTTTGGGGCCCATGACCGCTCTGCCCAAGGGCACGGAATTTCTGTCGGCGGGCCTATTGTGTGTGTGTGAATGTGGCATTGGTTGATGAGGTGGAAGAGGACGTTATGGTGGTGCGTGACAGAATGAACAAGGGTAATGTGCTCGTGGGCCATGGTGTAGGGGAGGGTGGAATGGAGGTGGGTGATGTGGAGGTCGGTGATGTGGAGGAGGGTGGTGTGGCGGTGGGCGGTGGTGTGATGGATGATGTGGTGGTGGGTGATGGCCTGAAGAAGCGTAGTACGGAGGTAGATGGTGACGATAATGATGAGGTGGGTGGTGTGGTGGCAGGTGACCGACTTGTGGAGGGTGATGTCGTGGTGGATTGAAGTATGGAAAACGGTGGCATCGTGGTGGATGATGTCGAGGTCCACATCCTGGAGGTGGTGGCGGTAGTTCTTCTAATGAATGCAGATTATCTGCAAATAAATACATATATATTTACATACTTATCAACATACAAACATACTTATATACAACTTACTTATCTTACCTAGGTATATTTGAAATGTATTCCTTCCTTGCTTCTTTTCTTGCTTACTTATATTTTGTCATACCATGCAACTAACAGGAGTATGAAAATAAGAGATAGAGAATAGAGGGACTCGGGACCTAGTGGTTGAAACTCTTCCTCAATATTAATAATGAGCAATACACTGGGATAATTTAGTATATTAATGATAATATGCTTTAATTCAATTACGCAATGAAACATTCAGTATCTTAAACATCTGTGTATGTATGTATATCTAGTGAAACATATATATGCACAAGTCCTTTTATTCAGAAGGAAATAGAAAATGTGAAAGAAGGGATAGAGTTTTGAACTAACCCTGGTAGACAACGTCATGTCTATCACAGGGATCCCTCAGTGTAGCATCTTGTCTTAACATCACGTAATCAGATTCCATTGGTGAAACTGGAGCATCTTTGTCTTCTTGTCGAAGATTTGCGGACACCAGTGGACCATAGCCGTTACCATATTCCACGTTGATGTAATAAGGATACTGTGCAGTGACGACTGGAAAAACATTTTCTTGTGCAACTTTCGTATTATTCAAACTGTGACTTGTAGCTTCTTTGATGGACGTACACAGGGGCCTAACGCGATCAACTTGACCAACGTTAGAGTAGCACAGCTCTCTTGACGTAACGGAGGTAACATTCTCGTCATGTAAAACGTCTGTTTTGCTAAAATCTCCGTTTCCAAATTGGTTGGTAGAATCAGAACTGTGACTATTGCTGACAAACTGCACAACTTTAACGCAGTCGGGTTTAATAGTTGACGCACACGTACTGTCTTCATCCTGTGATATGTCGAAACTTCGGAAACTACTGCTCGTATGTTTGTTAGCTATTATAGCTTGTTCTGTTTGTCTATATTCTTCAGACGTTGTTGATTGCCCATCTGGCCTGATTCCATCAGCATTCGATTGATGCCGTCGTCTGCCGTGTTGCTCCAAGACACTACCTCTGGTTGGTTCGTTATTTGTGTTACTCCCGTTGTCTTCATATCGGAGAGAGTCAACTAATGATACTATTAAGTGATTTAAAGGATACAAAGCGGCCCATTCTTGGGGTGATTTATTGGGGGCAGGCTCTGCAACAAACTTTCTACAAAATGGACACTCAAAGCCGGTGTTGACTTGGCCTCTATTGACTTTGTCCAAAATGTAATCCTTCAGACAAGCTTCACAGAAGTTATGAAGGCATGGTACCAGAGCTCTTGGCTGTCTGAAGATCTCAAGGCAAATCGGACACGTTAGGTGCTCACGTGCCAGTGCCATGTGCTTTCAATATATGGATGAACAGCAAGTTGTCGTCTGGGCCTCATCAAATAAGCTAAATAAAGTATCAGTCTTACCCGGAAATTTCTATATCTCAATCATACTGCGTCCTGGGTACTTCTGTGTTGTGTAGGGGCACTCCATTATCACAAAATCCAGAGTTTACATTAATAAACTGAATGATTTCAACAGTCTGGGTTTCGATGAGACAGGATCAATGTATTTCCACTTTCAAACTACACATACGTCAGTCAGCCATGTTGAAAAAGATATAATTTCCCCACTCCAGTCACGGAATATGTAAGTGCAACATAGCCGAAAAGGAAAATGACTTGAATTTTATCAACAAATGTTAGACGTTCTAGTTATCAACCATTATGACTCATACACCTCCCAACCGTCTATTGTAACAAAACATGCCTACATGCTAACCTACGTACTTAGATTAGCAACCCGAGTAGCATACTAAACTGTCCATATCGGGTTACCTGTGATGGAATGTAAGGTCGATCAGCATACTAAAAATGGGAACTAAATTTAGAACCGTCCTTCAGTGTGATAAATATACGCCGGCTATAGGACGAATGTTATAGAGGCAGAAACCTACAAAGTGCGTGTAGACATGCATACATAAAAAATATTGATGAGAGATATATATTGTTTAATCAGCAATGCACATTAGCCATTCAGATTCCATTGGATGGGTACATACATACATACATACATACATACATACATACATACATACATACATACATACATACATACATACATACAGTCAGCCAGTCATAGTCTAACATACCATATAAAATTCTCCAGCAGATAACCCGCTGATCTGAGCAAGTTTCACAGATAACACCTTATTTGAGTTTGGAGCAAACACGATTGATTTGATTTGGAGGATTTAACGCCATTTTCAGCACACGATAAGCCATATATAGCGGCCAGTATTATTGGTTGGGGAAGAGCCCGTGGAGACCCACAGCGAGACCCACCGACCCACGAGAAGCTACAGTCAAGTTTTCTCACATACCCACGTTGTTCAGTTGTTATGACTCGAACCTGCGCGGGCAGAGGTGAGATGTCAGTGATCTATAAAGGCGAGCGCTTTAGACCACTCGGTCACCTGGGGCCAACTCGGGGTCTTAGACCACTCCATAACCCGGGTCCCTGGGAGCAGACATTTGAGGAGTATTAATGTCGGTAAACAGATACCATTAAGTTACAGACTACTAAATTAGTGTAAAATATATCTTTTATCCACGAAGAGTATAGTTTGGCGTTTTCTATTTTATAGTATACTTCTTGAATCAGACATCAGAATGCCTTCATAAATGAAAGATAGAGCGATCTCATTAAGAAATGAAATAGAAAATAACAAAATCGTCTGGATATCAAACATGATTTCTACATCAGCAGATCAAGGTTCGATTACCAGAGCTGGCAAATACAAAGGAAAGTTGTAGCCCATTTGAGGTCGATAGTTTGTTGTTGGTTTCCGCTTTTCTTCGGTCTCAAAGACTACATTTCGTCAACTTCTTAGTTGTATATAGTGCTTACCGTATGTACTCGCTTATAAGTATGGTCCAACTGCAATCTGCATAGACCCAGAACTGTAGTCGCATAATGCGATGGAAGATCAGGGTCTATGTTTGCATTTGGGATCGACTTATACGCGAGTATATACGGTAATATCAGTTGTTAGCAGTTGTTGTGTAATCTGCCTTTCAAGCCAGTAAACAAGATAGTTTGATGCGAATCCCTGTGGCTTGGAAAATCTCTCCAACTATATATAAATATTGACTTGTTGAAATGTAATTCAAAAAACAAGAGACATTCTGTAACGATATCTTAATAATAACAATAATAATAATAGTAACAACAACAACAACAAAAACAACAATAACAACAACGAAGATGATGATAATTACAGAAGGTGTCCACTGCAACTTTTATTCTGTAAGAAAATGTGGTTAAATAAGAGTTATATTTTTTAAATTTATTTATAGTGACGGGTGTTGACAGTTTCTGAAGAGGAAACTCCATTTCACACAGCATGAACACAAATCCAACTTTCCTCTTTTCTTTGCATATTACTGTCCATTCTAGAGGTCTAACTGGACACAGATTTATTTTCGCCTAAAATCAGACCCATGAAAAAAGTGAGTAAAGGGAGCAAATGACTGCAGTCTTTATGTAAAGCCGACAAACATGGGAATCTTGGTCCCTGTAAGTTGCGTATTGAGAGAGAGAGAGAGAGAGAGAGAGAGAGAGAGAGAGAGAGAGAGAGAGAGAGAGAGAGAGAGAGAGTTTGGTGGGGTTTAACGCCTTTTTCAGCACATGATAGGCTACACATGGCGGCCAGTATATTTGATGGAGGAAGAAAACGGGAAGAACCTCCGACCCACGGGAATCTACTGGCAAGCTTTCGTACATAGCCATTGATTTTTACATTTTTCGAGCCTTACCTTTGGTTGGCACTGTATAGCCACTTTTGTGCTGAGGTGCCGTGAAACATTACTAAATACGTTATACTTTTTAAAGAAACCTTTAAATAAAAATTAGCTCAGCAATATATATAACAAGACATAGGTATCAAATACAATAAACTGGCGATAGATGGTTATATTTACCGTATGTACTCGCGTATAATGCGATACGCATACCAACTGCAAACTGCATAGACCCAGATCATGCGCCGGCAGATCTGGATCTATGCAGTTTGTAAGGACTAATCAGTTGAACAAACAACATAGACCCTGACCTGCCGGCGCATTATGCGACGGCAGATCAGGGTCTATGTTTTCTGCATTTTGGACACGGGTTATACGCGGTATGTATTTTATTAAGTTTGAAAAAGAACTCGTGCTTGTTCTTAAAAAATAGAAATATGGCAAAGGATCAAAAAATCTTCGCATCGTCGAAAGCCATGGACGACAATCCGCTACGCTTATTTAATCACTCGTTGTAGCTTTTGCTGATATATCCTCGTTTCTCACGAATATGCCCATTGGACCTGCTCAACCAATCACTTGCCAGTATGAACTTTCACGCTGTTTGAATGAGTCAATCAAAGCTTCTCTTTGAAACACAGTCACTTATCGGTCGATAAAACGGGCACTTTCATTGGTGTGTACGAGATTATTTATTATATTGTTAATGACTTGTTTCTGTTTCCTCGCACATGACCAAATTGGTCGCACGCGAGTTTAATCCAAATAAGTAAGTACTTGTTTCTGTTTATGGGTACTGCAGAAAAACGATGAAATCCAGTGGTGGCGCGAGGGGTCGAGGCACCCGGGGGCAATGTTCTTTATTTGCGCCCCTACCGAGGCGCCGGGGGGTGGGGCAATGTTCTTTAGTGGCGCCCCTACTTTTCCACAGAGAACAGATTTTATGTCAGTTACCAACCTCCCTTCTCCCCCCTCCTCATAAATATAAGTTTTGTGAAGAATTTTCCCCGTTACACAAAGGTGAGGTGAAATACTATGAAAATTTCAGCTGCAAAATAAAAGAAGAAAAAAAAAAAAAAAAAAAACTCCCGCCGGCGCCCCCAATCACCTGGCGCCCGGGGGTAATTGCGACCAACCCCCCCCCCCCCCCCTCGCGCCGCCACTGATGAAATTTCTGCACAGGCAGCCACAGGTGATAAAGGAGCGTACCGGATTGTCGACAGTGGTTTGTGACGATGAATCATCGGGGAGGAAGAGAAACTCAAAGCTACTGATTTCAAATGTTTGGTAGGGAACATAGCTGGAAAATTCTAAATAATGGATTGTAGAACTTATCTATCATCTTTTGGTATAATTGGGTTATTAAAAACGCAGACAGACGTCACACATCAGTTGAAATGGATATAAATGTTTTGATAGTTTAAGAACTAAAGCACGAATGCTAAAATTAAATTCAGGTGGTATATCTGTATATGTGTGCTAAATTTTTTAAAATATATTTTTCACATTTCCAGGGAACATTACTCTTCTAAAGAATATTGTTTGGCTTGTGACGTCATCAAATTATAATAGGTTAAGCTGAATCCTTAATTTTGGATTTGTATATATGTCTCCCGAATATCCCTCCGTTGATTAAGAAGAGTGTGCATTTGCAGTTACAGAAAAATTAAAAAACATAACTGAGGGCGAAATGCCCAGAGTATAAAATCATTGTTGCTGGTGATTCTAATGCTTATACAGCTACTGAACCTAATTATAGTAGATGTGATAGTACTTCAGCCCCGCTTGATGGATTTAACTGCACAGGACGTAGACGAAGGGCTAATTGAGTGGGCAAATCAAGATCTAAGGGAGATAAATCATTATCGAGAATATCTTCTTTATATGTGTAAAATGACTGGAATGAGATGTGTTTAAGGTATATATATATATATATATATATATATATATATATATATATATATATATATATATATATATATATATATATATATATATATATCCAAGACAATTCAGTTTCTACGATTGATTATGTTTCGGATGATCAATCATATTTTAAACGTGCATCATCGTTTGAAGTAGATGATATAACAGAGTTGATATATATGACAATGGCGTTTTCTCTCAAATGTTTTAACAGAGATGAACAAACATTAATGTCGGGTCGTTTTGAAGCGATGTTGACAGATATATACGTATGGAACAAGTCAAAACAACAACTATTTGTTCAATCATTTGGTAACATACTAGCTCAAAAGCGAGAAATCAGTAACAGTAACATTAGAAGTGAATCATTAGATGAGAGTATTGAGTGTTTCATGAGTGTTTATTACAATGAAACAAAATATATGAAAGTTAACATTCCAAGTCAGGCATGAAGTATTAATAGGATAACAAGATACTTTAGTAATTAAACATGCTAAAAGTACGTCCATGAAGTCTCTTCCACTTTTTTCGCTTGCTAAAAGTACAGCTTTGAATTCGAAGGATATTTAACTTTTTCACTTGTAAAGGACAACAGAATTGCTTGAAACGTATAAATTTAATCGAAATATGCACAAGTCATTACTTAAAGTAAAAAGAAACAGTACGAAAGTGAAGAAAAAAAATCTCACAAAAGCATTATACCCTGAAGATGGTAGACAATTTTGGCGTCGTTTTAAAAATCTTGGGACTAAAATAAATTTAAATATTATATGTGCAGCCTGGTATGAAGATTTTTAAGAGAGATGTTCAAGATAACACAAATATTGTGTCAATTTCAAGGCAATAATTAATCAATTAGCTGTCGTAAAGTTTTGGATAGAAAAATATCGGAGGAGGTGAGGAAAGTTTTGAGTAGGTTAAGAAATTAAAAATATAAGTTGTAGCTAGTGTGCTGGCCATGTCAATACTTCCATACTGGCTGAATTGTTCAATAAGTTATTTGATGCTGACTATTAGCTTAGTTGCTGGTCAACCGCTGTAATAATATCAATGTTTTGGAAACAGTGATAGTGACCCCGCAAATTACATCGGTATAAGCTTATTGCAGGTTCTTATTAAACTATTTACAGCTATTTTGCATAACAGGTTAAATGAATGGGTAGAGGAAAGGGAATACTTAGGAAAAGAACAAGCAGGTTTTAGATCCGGATATTTAACCACTGATAATATGTTTACGTTTCATACATTAATTTGTAAAGTATTTAAGAAAATACCGTGGCAGATTCTATGTTATTTTTATATAGATTTTGAGAAGGCTTTTTATAGGGCGGAGAGAAATCCTCTGTATTATAAACTTATACACAATAATATTAGTAGCAAAATGCTAAAAATGATGAATCAGAGACATATATAACACGTGTTTTACATGTCCCTGCCTAAAGCATCTAAATGTTTTGACGTGAAGGCATATGTAAAGTTGAAAAAATGTCTAAGAATGTGTTTGACTGCCCATTTGGTGTACATCAAGGAGGTATTTTGTGAACATTATTTTTGCATTGTTTTTAAATGGCCTTCAACCTGTTATAACAGAGGAAGATGGGGAGTATCTGTAGAAACAACTGAGTTATTTTTTGCATTAGATGCAGATGATTTAATATTTTTGTACACACCGAT
Organism: Margaritifera margaritifera; assembly: GCA_029931535.1. Taxonomy (NCBI): domain Eukaryota; kingdom Metazoa; phylum Mollusca; class Bivalvia; order Unionida; family Margaritiferidae; genus Margaritifera; species Margaritifera margaritifera. Next base: position 790,597 of record JAQPZY010001319.1, on the reverse strand, counting down.
TCAACTTCAAAAGATTTTAAACATTTTGAAAAAGTATTGCATTCAATGGAAACTATCAGTTAATCTTGATAAAACCAGAATCATTGTATTTCATTGGGGAGGTTATCTCTGTAACTATGAGAAATGGCATTACGGTTCTACGAAAGTCCTAATTGAATAGTATCACAAATATTTACATTGTGTATTGGGTACATGTGTTAAAAAAAGACTAGCTGACCAAACTTTAAAAGCTGTGCATTCTTTGAAAAGTTAATTATCTAGATTTGGAAAATTACCTGTCAAAACTTTGCTGCATATTTTTCATATCAAATTGTACCAACTCTAACTATGGATCAGAAAGTTGGGATTTTCACGAAGCACCAGATACAGAAAAGGTTCACATGTCATTTTGTAAATACATATTGGGTATATCAAAAACTATTCCATACGTCTTTGTTTATAATGAATTAGGTAGAATTAATAATGAGAAATATTAGGTATATTTGGATAATGAAATACTGCTTTCGAGTTATGAAAATCCCATATTACAGATTCCATCAAAAATGTTAAAATCTTCAATTGAAATGAGGTGAATACTGCGATTGCTGGGTAAATAGTGTCAAAAAATTACGTTTGAAGTATGGATTTGGTGATGTATGGTTGAGAGTATTCATTGAAAGGTTTAGACAACGATGTGAAAATATTTTCATGCAAGAATCAAATTATGACATATATGATATTGATAGATTGCATTTTTAGAAGTGCACAAAAGGTGATTGTACACGTCAAAACATTTAGATGCTTTAGGCAGGGACATGTAAAACACGTGTTATATATGTCTCTGATTTAGGTGATACTTATTTAGGAAATATGTTAACTATGTCAGGAGCAGGAAATTTACAGCTAATAGCAATATAGGAAGATACGAGCATATTTGTTATGAAGATAGAATATACCAATTATGTAACGCTGAAATTTAAAATGAATATCACTTTATAATAACTTGTCTTATCTTTGCTGAACTACCGTATATACTCGCCTATAATCCTGGTCCAAATGCAAAAAACATAGACCCTGATCTGCCGTCGCATACTGCGCCGGCAGATCAGGGTCTATGTTGTTTGTTCTACTGATTAGTCCTTACAAACTGCATAGACCCAGATCTGCCGGCGCATTATGCGACGGCAGACCTGGGTCTATGCAGTTTACAGTTGGTACTGAGTTATACGTGAGTATATACGGTAAGAAAAGGTTCATACCTTCATCTGTGTATACAATTTAAAGTATACAAATTTTCTTACTCATATGTGCGTATTAATGATTCAAGTCTGATATTGTCGAATTTAGCAATTTTTATTATTAAGGCCTTGAAGGTTAGAGAAAATGTAATGGGAAGTATGGAAAGTTTTCCAAGTTATTATTAATACTATTCTATATACATGGGTGATATCCTGTTTCTCTAATATGTGTGCTTAGTAATATATGAATATATGATTATGTCATAACAATGTCACTATTACTGATCAAAACACGCTGCATTTACATCCATGATGTCAATGTTTGGCATGTTCATCTCTATTTTGATGTATTGCATGCTAATTTTGTATCTATTATGGGCTGATGGCCTGTATCAGGGCCGGATTAAGACCTTTAGAGGCCCTAAGCACTGACAAGATTATGGTGCCCCCCCCCCCATATGTAATTACCCGCCCCCCCCCCCCCCCGTAATTTCTAATTTTTGTTGTGCCCCTGCTTTGCTGGTGCCCTAGGCACGTGCTTAGTCAGCCTACTAAGTAATCCAGCACTGGCCTGTATTACAAATGAAGATTATTATTATTATTTAAATTAATATTGACGATCACGGTGTTATTGTAACTTTTTTTTATCGACTAGATACCCAGAAAATTAGTTTTAAAAATTATATTCGCCATTGCTTATATTCAAATTATTCACTTGTTGTATATTAAAGTCTCTCTATTATTATTCATTTGACAGAGTTTTCATTATTGTATAACATTTATTGCATGGAAGTCTGTGATAACAAAGAAAATAAAGACAGATTTACACACAAAAAATGATACAAGACGTTACAATAGTAATTATTTGAGAGTTTTCTTTAATTTAAAGTATTATCAATGTATTCTATGCGATTGTTTCCAAATGTTATCGTTGAAGAATGAAGTGTCATAAAAAAATTCAAACATTTGTAGTTTTCACTAGAAGTATAAACCTTATCTCTGCTAATAAATTATATTCTGTCTTCCTGTTATAAAATGTTTATTATTATTATTATTATTATTATTATTATTATTATTATTATTATTATTCAACGAAGTCATATAGTTTGGGCTTTGACTTAGTTAGGGAGACGTTTTACCATGGAGACAGCTTTGAACTGACGAGGTAGAGTTTATTATTATTAATAGTGGGTTCAAGGGGATCGAAAGGGATTGAAATCAGGAGTGAAATCTCTTTTCTGACTGCAGCGTCTGATTGTAGACCCTTTGACTCGGGTTATAAAATAAGAAACTACCTATATATGGAACGAATGCCAGTAATATGTCAACATGGTATTTTGAATGAGTATCTTTTAATTTAGTATTTTGTTAAACATAGTTGGTAATTATGCAAGGCTTGCTTTTGGCAATGCGAAAAAATAAAAAATAAAAAAATAAAATAAAAAATAAATAAATAAAAAAAGGCATGAAAAGCAACAAAAAAGAAAAAGAAAAAAAGAAAAATTTTGAGACCAGGATTTCATCCCTTTTGCTTATACGACACGTTAGTTAGCTATCTCCCGCAACAACCATTCCGTTTTGCAGAGGCAGACGTGGCGTGTTCAGGTTCAAGCTACTCCACTGGAAGATGCTGCTGTTTCAACCGTGGGTATGTTGGTAGCTCTTTAAGCTTTGATCTTGGCTTTGCCCCCCCCCCCCCCCTTCCGGGCCGAGACAAATTCCTACGGACGCCCATAGCCAGTATCCTTCATTTAATTGTATATGTATGTATAGTGTATGTGTATGACATATTAATTTCTAATATGTTATTTTTTTAAAACCCATTAGAGAATTACTGCTGTAATAGTACATGTATTATACAGCAATTGCGAGACAGTGTAACTTATGAGAGATCTGCTTTAGTGGTTTGTGAGACAGTCAAATATTAAAGGCCATCAGAGATTTGCTTTAAAACTTTGTGAGATGGTCAAATTTTAGAGGCTATCAGATATCTGCTTTAGAAGTTTGTGAGATGGTCAAATTTTACAGGCTATCAGAGATTTGCTTTAGAAGTTTGTGAGACAGTCAGATTTTACAGGCTATCAGAGATTTGCTTTAGAAGTTTGTGAGACAGTCAAATTTTACAGGCTATTCGAGATTTACACTTTAGTAGTGGTATATAAGATGGCCCACCAAAAGGATGCACGCGACGTACGAGACAGGATTGAAGCGTTGACTGGGGTTGGATTATCTATTGTAATTTTCAATCTTGAAAGGTCATTACATGTAATTTAATTATGTAAAATCCAACTTGCTTGTGCGTTTGTGTCCATGATGCGTGTCCACCTACTCGCTCGACTTGTTGGCATCGGGAATGGGACGAAGAGTATAATATATAACTAATATAATGTATTTATCCTTAAACTCTTGCCCTTTTTTGGGTTCAATTCTATGCTTTCTATCAAACTAGGATCATTGATTTCCAATAACAGAGCTAAGTAGACTGTTCGGCTATAATAGTCCACCATTTTGTTATGTACGATGTTTATATAATATTATCAATATTTCAGGAAATTATGAATGTTTCTTGACTTTAATATTTGCTCAAACCTTAATGTTATGTATCAGGTTTACATGTTTAGCTATTGTCCTTGAATTATGTTGTTTACTTAGTATTTGAGTTCAAGAACGGTTTTGGTAAACAAGTTTTTGATTCAATTTGAGGTCAGGGTTGATTTTGTTTACAGATAAGACTAGAATTTCCTTTAGAATTATGTGTTAAAAGTCACATACACCATATAATTTTCTAGAACATTCTGTCATGTGACCTATCTTTATATATACCATGTTTAATGGATAGTTTTCAGTTTCGACCTTAACATCAGTCTTTAAAGAGTCATTACAGTTGTGAAAAATCATTCCAAATTCAGAGAGAGGAATTATTTAGAATATTCATTAGATTATAAAAGTGCTCTTAGACTTTTTGATTTTGATTTTTGAATTGATGATTTTGGGATTTATGTGAACTTATTCAAAGATATTCTGGAGTGCTTCATTTTGGCACATCAGCACATTAAAGAATACTGGCACATCGTGACAGTAAAGACTATTGGCACATCAGCACATTAAATGATACAGTAATTCACTCAGAACATGCTATATTTAGGACTTGTGGTTAGGACACTTAGAATGATTGGATTGTTTGGATTTTAATTCACGTTACTGTAAGTGTCTTTTGATTTTCATTTTAATTATCTCGAAATAAATTGCTTGTTGATTTTTACTTGATTTGTTGGTTTCACTTTCTTTCTGTTACATATTTCTTAGACCATAGAATCGTAACAATTGTCTTAAGTACACATACACGAGTCATACACCGTAAGCATCGCCTTCGTTCAGCGAGATAATGCGATAACCCACGTTGCATTTGATTATCTGTGATTGTGAACTTCGTTTATCATCTTAGACGGCCATATGCATAATTCTGAGCTGAAAGTAATTGTACCAGTAGAGTACGGTTTGACTCATGACTTGACGATATGTACACGATAGGCATCAAAGCACATAGTTTACCTTACCAAGTATATAAAACACATAAGAATATCGGCAGGTCATGAGTCCAACAACACTCTACTGGTACCATTATTTTCAGCTCTGAATTATGCACTGAGGCATACTCATGCTGAACAATTACTCAAGTGGACTTGTATTTATCAGCGAAATTCAATAAAAACTCAAGTATCTTATTATTTTGATGCAATTATTACTGAGGTACATTACTTACAGCCTCAATTTGTTGTTCGCGGGAGTTTATCAGAACAGATTATTTACGGCGAAGGTGGTGATAAGGTTATATTATAAAATTACACAATATTCTGCTATTATATTTTGACAAAATAATAACGGTAATTAAAGTGTTACCTTCCAATAACTGTAGTGAAGCGAGTTTGGAATTTATGGATTTACAACTGTCAATTAACAGATATGCCAAACGTAACAGTGCGTCTGGCATATCTGCATCCGTAGAAAATTTTTTTTACGATGCGTATGTTCAGTAGAGAACATTAACAGTGGGAATGAACAGTACTTACCCAAATGAAGCACATCAAGTCCCTAAGATACAGATAGCTAAAGTGTCATTAAATTTACCCATTGAAAGCATCGCTGCATATGATTGAAAAATTTACTGTCAATAAAACAGCTCAATTAAGATCCCACTGTGCATTTTGTGTTTAAATCGCATGTTCTGTGTGATGACCTCCTCCCTCGTCCCGCCCTGCCCAGCGGAAATATTGCCCATTGTCACGTTTTACCTCGACCCTGGTTGAACATGTATAATCAAGGTAATTCTGACAAGCCATTGTTTGATGTTTAACATTGCCGCAGGTGCACTAATCCCTTACGTAAGTATGCCGTGGATAGCCAGACTTGGGACCTGCTAGGCCGACAGAGAGACAATTATCACCTAGGTGTGGAAACCCTTTGTCCAGATCAAAGGAAGTTGCCCCGAAGACGTGGGAGTGTCTTAACTTTCTTCCCCGCAGACAGACAGCCGGGTTGAATTGACTGCTTAGGCGATTGGACAGGGTCACAGCGCCACCCCATCAGAATTGAGATAGGGGTGGGACCCGACTTTGGCGGGAATGAGATCCCCGCGCCTCTCAGCAAAGAGTTAGTTCGCCGTAATTTTCTAGAGAGAGAGTGCCAGAGTAAGACAGCGGAACTCCGATCAGCCATTCGTAATTGGTGGGAAATCTTAAGGCAGGAAATTCTAAGATAGACAGCTTCTATAAGCTTTGAGGGACAGATCAGTACAGTTGGTCCCATAGTCTCAGATAGAGAGACGGAGAAAGGAGAAATAGGAGAGAAGTCAGGAGACGTGGAAGTCTAAGAGGAAATTGGAAGAGGAGGAAGGAAGAGGAAGTGGGAGCGAAATTGGAGGAGATAGTCAAGAGGGACAAGGAGTCGAAGGAGGAGAAAGAAGGAAGGAAGGAATTAGCGGAAAGAATTAGATGAGTAGACACAAGGACAGGGGAAAAATCGAACTCACACTGTAAATCACGTGATGAATTAGGTTGTCACTTGGTCGAGGGAAAGACGAGTGATTGAGAGTTATCGTTTAAATTATCAAATTTATTAAATTGTTATTAACTGAATTTCATCTTCGTGTTCTCTATAATTTAAACGTCGGCATTGCTGACTGGGGACTCAGAGCTGTAAATCTATCACGTCACTAATTTAACTTCTAACCCACGAGCCAGGGTGGAATTCCTCATAATTTAATTTAAATATATTGGAAGAACCCCACCCCAACCAAGACAAACATCACACCCATACATTCAACATAAGCTCACTGAACAGTTTGTATGATTATCAGGTAATCACATGACGCAAGCATTGCCCTATACGTACATCACTTGAGGCAAGCACTACACTATTGGTTTTCGTGCTTTTGACTAGTTTACAAACTGCTGTGAACCTTCAAAAGCCAAGGTTGGGCACACATTAAGTTATAATGGTGTCGAATAGTGTCATCACTTGATTAATTAAAATGAACTGTATTTTTTGGCTTGTGAATAATTCCTATGTACAATAATCACCCCTTGTTCTGTGTTCAAAACTAAAAATGCATTATGCGGTAATTGTTTTTGTCCAGTGGCTGTTATGGTTCCCTCGGTGCTAATCAATAAGCCGAACATTCATTGTTATGTGAGTCATTCATTTGTAACTCAGAGATACGCAGCTGCAATAATACAGCATAATTTTAGGATTTAAGAACACTTGGAAATCACCACATAAAAGCTCTTTAAATATTTTCACATGCCTTTAAGATTGTCAAGTAACATCCATGTCATTTCCTGATGACGGCTTGATAGTTACAAACCTCGCTCATAGCTGTATTTGGGGACATATTTTAGATGGGCGCACAGTCTAATACTGACTTACATACTTGCAAAGAACAGTCGGCTTGGAACTGCACGTGACTCGTCACATTCTTAGCAAGCGATATGTGCATCTGCAACTGGAAAATAGTTTAAAAGGCATCGTCTAATAGACAGTTTTTGAATACTCGAAGTTACGCTATTTATCAAATATAATCAAAATCTTATGTTAATTAAAGCCAATAGGACATCAGCAGGTCTGATTCAATTGTTGTGATGCTGGTGGTGCTAATTACAGTTGTACTTATTGCCTGAGTATTGCACAAAGGAAGTAATTTTGGCATTTCGGTTGCAATGATTTTACTCCAGTAATGAAAAGAAATACTTCTTTTAAAGTGTTTGTTATGTCAGCCCAATTTTGTCTATAAACAGCAGAATGGTGTACCAGTCACGTACGATAAAAATAGAATATGTGCCCAACACTATTGGAGTCTCTTTCGCACATTGATGTAAGAAAAAGTTTTGTTAATATGTTGTTTGTTGTTCGTCCTTCGAGTTCGAAGATGACCATGACATCACTAACTGGTTTGGTTTCTGTGAGTACGTGAGTGGCTGATCAGGCCAGTTTGTGTTCTGAACTGTCTGTGACACACTTGACAGGAGATGCCGCTTGTGTTTACTTGATCAATAGAGGATGTGCTGCAGTTCTGAGATTTACGCTGTTGAGGCTTTTTGCACTGCCTCCGCAGTTCTCCTCCATTCAAAGTCTGTAGCTCCAGTATGGATGAGACTGCGCCATGTGGAGCGATCCTGTGTGAGATCTTCCCAAGACTCAGGGTCAATATTGAAGTGTTTCAAGGATGACTTGAGGGAATCTTTGAAGCGTTTCTTCTGACCAACCTGAGATCGCTTTCTTTCCTTCAGCTTGCCGTAGAAGATCGTCTTTGGTAGTCGCTCTTCTGACATCCTGGTGACGTGTTCTGCCCATTTAAACTGTGATTTCATCAGCAGAGTGTGGATGGTTTGAATGCCTGCCCGTATGAAAACCTCAGTGTCTTGGACCCTGTCCAGCCATCTTATCTTCATCAGTTTCCTCAAGCAGCCCATGTGAAAATGGTTCAGCTTCTTTGCATGGCATTTGTACACCGTCCAGGTTTCGCAAGCATTCAGCAGGGTCGGAAACACAATGGCTTTTTAGACCTTAAGTTTTATTTGTAGACTGATGCCTCTGCGCTCCCACACATTTGCACGTAATCTGCCAAAGGCCACACTTGCTTTAGCAATTCTGGCTTTGGTTTCATCATCGATGTAGACTACACGTGACAGTGTGCTGCCGAGACAGGTGAACTTGTTCATTGCCACGAGGGTTTGGCCATTTACTGCAATGGTGGGCTCTACGTAAGGCTTTCCAGGTGCATGTTGGTGCATCACCTCTGTCTTCTTAATATTGATTGTGAGACCGAAATTGCCACAAGCTGAAGATAAATGGTCCATACTGTGTTGCATGTCAGACTCAGATTTGGTATTCAGGGAACAGTCGTCAGCAAATAGGAAATCAGGAACTGTTACTTCCTGTAACTTCGTCTTCGCCTGTAGTCTTCTCAGATTGAACAGCTTGCCGTCAGTCTGGTATCCGATGCCTATCTTAGTGTCAGAGCACGGAAGGCATCAGTAAGCATGGCAGAGAACATCATACTGAAGAGGGTTGTGACCAACACACAGCCTTGCTTGACTCCATTGGTGACTGGGAATGGTTCAGATGACTCACCGTCATCCACAACACGAGCGAGCATGCCATCATGGAGTTGCCAAACCATCATGATGAATTTCTCTGGGCAACCAAATTTTGCCATGATCTTCCAAAGGCCTCCGCGACTGAATGTGTCAAAGGCTTTTGTGAGGTCGATGAATGTCGTGTACAGGTTGGAGTTCTGTTCCTGGGATTTATCCTGGAGCTGACGAGCTGCAAACACCATGTCTGTGGTCCCTCGTCCTTTCCTGAAGCTACTCAGACTCTCTGGCATGAGCCCTTGGTCGATGTGATGCACAAGACGATTCAGCAAAATTCTGGTAAGGATTTTGACAGCAAGGAAATGCCCAATGGTTGTCGCAGGATTGTCTGTTGCCTTTCCGCTTGTACAAGTGGGCGATGGATGCATCCTTGTACACATGGGGTATTGTTCCCTGAGTCCACATTGACTGGAAGAGTTCAGTCAGTTTCTGTGCCATGTGCGAGCCTCCGGCTTTGTAGACTTCTGCTGGTATAGCATCTGCTCCAGGTGCTTTGCCATTTGACAGCAGGTCGATTGCTTTAACAATTTCAGTCAGCGTTGGAGGATCAGCAAGTAATATGTTGATTTGCACTTGAGTCAGTCGATCAATTGCCTTCTCACTGATAGATGACTGTTGATTGAGGATGTTGTTGAAGTGTTCTGCCCATCATTGAAGTATCTTTCCTTTGTCTGTGAACAGCGTGGCACACACTGTCAGCACTCAGTATTGGAGATGTTCCTGATGACTGTGGCTCGTAGATTGTCTTCAAAGCATCATAGAAGTTCTTCATGTCATTTCTGTCTGCGTAGGACTGAATCTCATTTGCCTTATTGCTCAGCCATGAGTCTTGCAACTCTCTGAGTTTGCACTGGACAGTCCTCTTGATGTTGTTGAAGGCTGACTTCTTAGATGATGAATTGCTGTTTTCTAAATAGGCCTTCTGTAGCCGATGTTTCTCATTCAGATGTCTCTGTATGGCAGCATCGTTCTCATCAAACCAATCTTGATGTTTACGTGTGGTGAGGCTGAGGGATTTGGATGCAGTTGAGTATACAGAGTGTCTGAATGATGCCCAGTTCTCCTCGACAATCTCGGAGTTTGTATCGATTCTATCCAGTTGACAGCACAGTTCTTCGGCAAATGCCCGTTTCACATTCTACCGTTTCATTTTGGAGACATTAAGCTTTTTGGATACTTTTTTGCCTTGTGGTCGTCTGCTATGCCGAATCCGGATACTGAGCTTGGAGACTATGAGCAAGTGGTCAGTCCAGCATTCTACACTTCTCATGGCCTTTGTCACCCGGACATCCTGTCTGTCTCTTCTCCTGACGATGACGTAGTCAATAAGATGCCAGTGCTTGGGGCGTGGGTGCATGCAAGATGTCTTTTGCGGTTTGGCAGGCGGAATACTGTGTTAGTGATTAGGAGGCCATGTTCAGCGCATTTTTTCAGTAGAAGGAGTTAGTTGCTGTCGTATTTGCCAAATCCATATTTTGCCAATGACACATGGCCATGCCTGGTGATATGTGACAACTCTAGCATTGAAGTCACCAAAGATGATGAGCTTGTCTGCCTTTGGTACTTCTACAATAAGAGACTCCAGGTCTTCATAAAATATGTCCCTGATTCCATCTGGGTTGGTCATGGTTGGTGCATAGGCGCTTATGATAGCTGCATGTCTTTTTCCAGACAGTGAGAGTCTCATTTGCATTAGTCTGTCATTCACATCCTTTGGGAGATTTGTGAGCTTGGTAACTAGCTGTGATTTGATGGCAAACCCAACACCAGCTTCACGTCGCTCTTCTTTACTTGGGCCACTCCAGAAGAAGATGTAGCCTGCTACTACTTCAGTGAGTTGTCCTTCGTCAGCTAGGCGAGTTTCACTCAGGGCTACTAGCTGGATGTTGAATCTGGCCAGTTATTTACCAACTAGATCTATTCTTCTCTCTGGTATATTTGCTTATGTACTGTCCATAAGTGTGCGTATGTTCCAGGCGCCGATGGTGAGTTGCGTCACCTTTGTCTTCTTATTAGGTTTTCGACCGCTTAGGTTGGATCCCCTTCAGCTGCAGTGTGCTGACCAGGGTAAAGGTGAAGCAGGCAATGTTTAGGGCACCTTTTCTAGCCCCTTCCTGGTGCTACGGAGGTGAGCAGTGTGATCCTAAAAAGGGCTGCTCAGTCAACCATTGACCTGCCGAATTCCACTGCTGCTTCGGTCCAGTGAAAAGCGACCCTATGCCCTGAGCCGCCTGTGTGCAGGTCTGCAGCTACAGCTTCCAGTGTATCCACACCTGCTGCTTTGCCGCTCGCCCATCGCCACATGACTTGAAGGTATCTGGTGGGGGGAGGGGAATAGTGTCGTGACTTGCGCGAGTTGGATTTAAGTGGGGTAAAGGTGGGTAGAGTTGCACTCACTCTCTCGTCCAGGCCTGTCTGAATCCAGTGGCACGACAATGTCGAAACGTCTGGAGACAGGTCCGGATGCAGTGGATGGCCATTAGTTCCTACTGCACCAGAGCTGATGCCCTGCGTTGTCCACACAGCTCTTGCCATCTGCCTTCACAGCTGGAGGATGAGTATATCTGCTCTGCCGCCTGATCCACCAGAGGGGACTGTCCAGAGGAAGCTAGGTGTAGTTGTCCACTCTGGCTCAACAGTCACAGGTAGTACCGTCTACTGTTACTTACGGTAGCAGGCGATGATTGACCTGACTATGTGTACCCGTCTCTCACGAAGTAAAAAAGCAGGTATACAACACAAATCTAGTTTTATCGATGGTATCATGTCCCCTTTCCGCCCACTGTGCATGCATAGTGGGGAGGGAGGGGGTGATTGGAGGAAACGTAGAAAGCAGAAGTTTTAAAGCAAAATGCATGCTCTCAAACGAAACTCCCAATAAGGTGCTTAAAATAGAATGATCTTATTTGCTCCATGGACATCCTTCTTCAGTCAGACATGGATTTTATAGTGTCTCCGCAAATACATTGGTCACTTTATAGGGTCGGCTCAATATGATGTAAGCAGCTAAAATTAGGGGTAACACTTCAAGCTACACTGTTTTATGCATTTTCATAAAGTTTACTTTTTTTTTCTTTTTTTCTGTTCGATTAAAAATGTCGAAAAATCTTGAAATCAAGATTCTGTTCAACGTAGAAAGGCAGAAAATCGCGTTGAAGGAAGGTCACGTTTAGACGTAAGTAAGGGGTTTCCCCCTTCTACAAATAGAGCATTACCACAAGTAATATGGTCACATAACGCCTAAATGTGTAGTCAGAGACACAAATAGCAGGTAGACCTCAAGATGCTTTCACGTTAATTTCTGTGGTAATATAAAACTATTTACTGCTGTCGCACGTGAAATGACATCATTTTGATACACTGCAATGCATATTTGAAGGAGTAAAATAGTTTTGATCCGCAACATTGAGAGCAATAGATAAAGCAAGTCATTTGTTTTCTAATGGGATCAATGTGTAACCAAGTAAAAGTTGTTTTCTCTCTCTCTCTCTCTCTCTCTCTCTCTCTCTCTCTCTCTCTCTCTCTCTCTCTCTCACACACACACACACACACACACACACACACACACATTGTAGTTAGGCAAAAATAAAATATGTGTTTCCTATTGTACTGGTTTCAAAATTAGGGTAGGCAGGTATTTTTTTTTACGTTATTTATAAATCAAATAATATTTCAAGCTCTTCAAAGTACTGGGCAAAACTGGCTCAATTAGATGAACAAATCAGTTTCGGCAATGTGATTTTTTTATTATAAAAAAAAAATTGGGGGGGAGGCTGGTGGGGGAAAAGTGCTACGAGAAACAGGGACGGTCCGCCGACCAGAAACACATTTTTTTTTGGCCTTAGATAGCTACAGCAATTATAATTGCTTTGGCAAAGTATGCCAGACACTATATTTCTCTTGCAGCTCAGTTTCCATGACACTGTTGCATGTATGGTCATGCAATTTCATGTATGCATTCATATTGATCACTTATGTTAACACGAATAAAAAAGTAAACTGAGGTTGTAATGACCGACGTTTCTTTGGCTATGTTAAGCGTTTCGATTATGTACTATATGCAGACGAAGCAGGCAAAAAATAAACAGAATTTCTGTTGGTTCATTCTTTGCACAATCCTTCAAATTTGTATCCAATATAAGTGTGAAAGAAAAGAAAAATGTTTCATTTGTTTGTTTTTAATTTATGTTTCGTGCAATATTTCACTGGCGACCTCTTGGGTACTTTTAAAAGTACCAATTCTGTCCTTGTTTACTTGAGGATTCTACATGTATATTAAACTGAAGACCAGTCTGGACATTCCCTTGCTGGTATATCTGTAAGAATAATTTTCTTACTGTTTCATTTTGAAATATATTGCTAAAATATCTTATATGCTCAAATAGTTTCAATAATTTGATAAAATATATAAATTAAAAATATATTTTTGTGCAATGCAAGCGATAAAATAGAATGTGTAATATAAAACTACAAGTATTTCGCTAAGTTAAACGCTTATAAATGCTCTAAGTTTGTATACAACCACTAAATACTACAGCGATGAGTGTGTGACCTCAATTAAAAATGGCGGTTTGAACTTGACAAGTCACAGGTAAATTACAGGTGTGCTTCTGTGAAAATTCACTAAACAGCACCGAGATACACTTTTAAGAGCTCTTTATTTGATCAAATTTATATATCTGATTTTGGAAAACAATGTTCTTTAACTTGTATTTCCCGAATCAATGTCCTGAAAAGACCGGGCACCTTTGTTTCCTGAATCGAGGTCAATCGTTCGAGTAAACAAAATGTAATGGGAATGTTTGAAAACAGCGTACTTTTTTTACTGGCTTAAATATTCAGACAGTATCCATAAACAAAAGGTTTATAAATTTAACACTTGTTTTCATTAAATCAGCATTAGTTAGATGGATGCAGACTACAACGCCTATGTCAAGGATTTTGTAATCGTTTTGATAGAACTTCGGTAAATTTCGCATTTTATAAACAAGTCAGAACTGCATTAAGTAAATCAGTGGTGTCACCTTTTAACTTGCTTCTAATAAATACAACTATTTTGTCATCAGCCAAGGTTATAACATTAGTTATTGTAAAATACAGATATTAGTCATATGCAAGCTAAGCAAAAAAAGAAAGAAAAAGAAAGCTGTTGGTAATGCACAATTCAGTACAGGTGGGTGGGTGGTGGTACACAGATTGTGAAGAAATGGCTAAAAATGATGGTAATCGTGATGTTCCATTTCCTTCAATTAAGTGTCCTGTAACAATAAGCAGTGAGTGTGTGAAAAAATAACTTACAATAAAAAAATGTCCATACCTTTTTGTCCACAGACTTTGATGCAACATACAGCAATATTGAGTCTGTATGCACTGAAAAAGAATTGTCACTGACACTTATGAATAATCCATTTAGTGGCACGGCGAAAGGGATTTTGTATAAAGCTTTGAGAAATTGAACATAAGCTGTTTTTCTGCACATAATGCGTGCAAATAAAATGGATTTTTGTCAGTCCCGAACAGCCTTGACAGTAGTTCCCATAAAAATGTATGGAGGCCCATAATGGTCATAAGCATCATTTTATGATGAAGACAATGACACAATTGTACATATATTTGGGTAATAATATTAATGAGACAATTTTTAGGCCCAAACATTATGATGATCCCCAAAATGAGAAGTCTGGAATATTTTCATATTCTCTGTAAATATATCTTTCTGTGCATGATATACATCTATCAATCTGTCATGTTAAATCTTCTTGACTAGAGTTGGTAACTTGGTTTTCCATACTTTACTAATTAAAGAGTTTTGAGTTTAAATCTCTAACCACTTTCTTTTCTTGGTGTCCCTGTAATGAGCACTAAGCAGAACTGTTTATACAGGCTACAGGTTTACATGCATATATTATGGTGGTCAAGAATGGTCTGTTTTTTTTTGTTGTTGCTTGTTGTTTTTTTTTTCTTTCTAAGATTACTGAACATCTTGTTTTTTGAAAACCATGTCTGGGGGGGGGGGGGGGGTATCTTGACATTGTGTTATGGCAGGTATAAAACACTTAATTCAAGAATGATGTATCCCTGAATTGTATCTGGTCCATATTTGACAGAAGTTATAAATGATCGTATATTTCATCAATTATGTCAACTGTTTCTCTTTTTTTAGCAACTGTTTCTCTTTTTTTAGGTTGAAGGAAAATGGATATCTTGAAGAAATTTGGAGTTTTTATGCTATCTTTAGCATGCGTATATGCAGGTATGACAATGGTTGAAGAATTTTAGAGCTAAATAATTAATTATCCTTGAATTGTATCTGGTCCAAGTTTCCTAAGACCTAGTCAAATAAATCAGTCCCCAAACCTGTACTAATACTGATGGAATATTTGGATCTGATCTCACCTCTTCATTAAATTGGTGCAGTCAAATCTGTGGACATTTTAGACAATGCTATTTCTTATGGCCATTGTGTTACATTTTGTTGAAGGGTCCTTTCAGCAATATGTACAGAATATTTCCAGATTAAATTCTATGTTTGTCAACTTGTAAATCCACATAGAATCACACAACACTACCTCCTGTCACCATTTAGAATTTCATGGCTACATCCTGCTGTTAAGTTAGATCCAGAACCAATCAGGTGCGACTTTTGCTCATTTGCTCATTTGAAACTTTCGGTTGCTTTGGTCAAGTGACTCAAATCGAGCATCTGTGGATTTGTCATGTGACTGACATGTGCACTTAGGAAGCAAGCATCTATACATAACAGGTAAGAACATTTCAGATTACCTGTTATAATGGATTTCTCGTTCAGATAATTTAACGTGATTAGACAAAAACAATGGCAAATAATATTCTTTTTTGTGCCTGATAATCCATAATTTTGTTGCTGGTGTGATTTGTAAAATAATGGGATTCCATGAGGCCTCCATTTTTTGAACTGTCATGAATTTATGGCCATGATAGGTGGCTTTGATTTGATTGAATTTACTCTTTAAAAACAATGAGCAGATTTGTTGAGGACTTTTTGAATTGGCAAAGATCAAACATTATTTTGGGGCTTTTGATAAACAATATGGTAATTTTGGAACATATTATTTTGCAATATTTGTGAGATTGATTAGGAGCTACCATTGCAACACACCATTTCATCATCTCAACCCAGTTACCAGATAAAGCCTACATTTTTACTGGATAAAAATTACAGCCATACTAAAAGCTTTGAACTATATTGAAACAAATGTCATAATCTTTTGAGATTCCCTTTGCACACTTTAAGCCTTGCAAAACCTTAAATTTGACAATCCGTTAATATTCAAAATCTTACAGAAACATGAATTGCTAATACAATCTGGAAAGAGTGTTGGCTGCCAAGTCACATTGGTATTAAAGTTATGAAAGGGCAGATAAAGTGTCCAACCTGCTTGGAGAACAATTCTTTATATTTACATTTTACTTAACCTTTAATGGACAATGTATAGCCATTATTGCACATTACACCCTAATACAGGGATTGAAATTCATGCTAATCCACTAACATATGGTTAGTGCCTTTGCCGACAGATCACTAAAACTCCAGCCATCACTAATCCATTCAAGCAGTGAAAATTACCGCCAGTTGCTATCATAACAGTTATCAAGTGACCTTGTGTCGGCTGTTTGAAATAGAACATGAGTCAGCTGTTTGAAATAGAACATGAGTCAGCATTTCCTTTATTGGTTAATTGATGTGATTATTGTGTTAAGGGGGTACCTACCAACATCCTGCACTCGATGACGTACATTAAATGCATGCGGCAAAAGTGTTAAACCACAAATTGACTCATTAAGTCAATGTGATTATTGTCAAAACAGTCTTCATGCACATGGAACTAGCATTGTGTACTGGTCCCAAGCACTGATTTCATTACTGACGATAAGAAAAGGTATAGGGTATCAGGCTAGTATTGATCAATTGGAAAAGGTCGCATTTGCCAACTTGACAAATAATCCAGAATTATACCTAGCAATGTGTTTTAATAGTTATATCATTGATAAATATTTAATGCATTGTGTGGTGACAATTGTAAACATGTGGAAGTGTTTGCAAGATGCACAGCTGCTACTGAAATGGCAGAAATTAGATGATGATAAGAGACAGCGCGATCACAAATATGACCAAGAGAAGAGTCTAAGAAAGTACCAGAAATGCTGGGCAAATTAATATGAATGACTGTAGTATGACCCAGGAAAGACTGTGATGTTGTGCACTTTCTGCACTGAGCATTTGAAGAAATACAAAAGTGCATGGGATACTTAATTCATTAATGTGCATAAAAGCTTTAATAAATTGTTCCTGGAACCACAGTGTGAGCCTCCAACACATAATGACAGAGGGTACTTGAAATCAAAGCAGAAAGTTGGTAATGCACCAGAAGATCAGGCTGTATGTTGTTTCTTGTATTGATTGGTCCTTACATATTGTAGAAACCCAAATCTGCCTTTGCATTGCAGCATGTGATGGCAGATCTGGGTCTGTGTTGTTTGCAGTTTGATCTGATTTATACATGAGAATATATGTGAGTATGTATGTAATGCATCCATTCTGGCAGTTTTACAGTATCTGCAGGGTTTGATAAGTCCCATAATTTGTTTTCTTGCTCAGAATGTATATTTTCATGAAATCAAACAAACATCTTGATTTTTTTTCTTCATATTCTTCATGAAAGTCTGTGTAAGTGAAAGAAACCTTTACTTGCCCAGCAACATTTTCAACTTTTTCTAGGTTGCAGGGCAAGTGATTTTTCCACCTCTGTATGTTCCTACTTATAAGTTGGGTCCAACTGCATAGACCCAGATCTGCTGGCGCATTATATGACAGCAGATCTGGGTCTATGCAGTTTGCATTTTTGATCCGACTGATAACCAAGTATATATGGTAATCATATTTCACTTCCTGTTGCAGTAAATCGACCCCCTAGTATGTTTATTCAGCCACCCACTGATGTCTACTATAAACCAGGAGAGACCGTAGAACTTCCATGCATTGCTGATGGCATTCCAAAACCAATGTATGTATACTTAATCTCTTTTGAGTATTTATATACCCTACTATGAATGTGGAGGGGACATTAAGTGTTTCTCTTGTGCATCTGTCCATCCATCCATCCACAAAACTGTGGTTACCGTATGCACTTGCATATAAGTTGAGTACATCTGCAAACAGTATACCCCGATCTGCTGTTGCATCATGTGCCAGCAGATTAGGATCTATGTTGTTTGTTCTACTGATTACTCCTATCAAACTGACTAGACCCAGATCTGCCATTATGTGATAGCAGATTTGGGTCTGTTCAATTTGGAGTTGGAATTGACTTATACGCAAGTATATACAGATGTTTTGGTGATTAGGTCAGTTTCTTGGGCATTGTCAGTTGCCGAGTTGTGCAACTTTTTGAAATTAATTATTAGTGATCTGTATATCACACCTCAGTGACGGTTATGTTTTGTATTTATGTCAGTTTCTCAGGCATTGTTGGCTACAGAGTCATACAGTTTTGTTTATGAATGTGTCTAGATGACATCATCCTACCAAAACTATAGTATGGGCCCGTTCCATTCTGAATCATACACTACCTTCATTCTTTGAAAGTATTTACCTGGATCAATAACTATCTAGCTGAGGATTATTTAATCCATTTATACCTTACAAAATTTCAAATCAAGCCTTGTTCCATCTGCGCAAACTTTTGTAATTTGGAAAAATAATGTTGTTAACATTAGTGCAATGTTAAAGAAACCCTATTTATAGTACAAGCACAGCCTAATACACGTTGTAACGTGCATGGTTGCGACGCGGATCCTCACGCAGGTAAAACTAAAAGTTGGTACATTTATACTGTATAAAACGTCCACAATACCATCCACTATAATTAGTAAAATAAAATAAAGGCTACGAAACTACAGTGAAAAACATTATCTGAATCATAAAAATGTAATGTATGTAGAATATAGGCATTATCATTTCTTTGTTAATTATATGCCACACATGCAGTCTGACTAAAAATGGTTTTATAATATTTTTGTAACATTCATAATTAAGTAGCATTTAAAATGTTAGTGTTTAGACTACATTTTAAGTAATAATTAAAATATTCAGAGGACAATGTTTTTTAGACTTTTTTACCAAATCAGTGATGAATACATATAAACATAAAAATGTAAAATCAAATAGTTTATACTTTTATTGTAAGGTGCATGGTTGTGATGTGGATCTATACTGTATAACCATGCAAGATGTCTACTACTTTAATGACTATGACTATAATAAATCAATACAAAACAACATGAACAAAATTCTCTAAATCATATGTCATTCTCTAAATCATAAATATGTCAGATAATTAGATTATAGATTTGTATCATTTTTTATATCTTATATTAAACATTCCACAAAAATGCAGTGTGAACATAAGTGTCTTCACCATCTAATAAATTTTTAATTCATATTTACATGGCATTTAGCATGCCAGCAATTTGATTAACATTTTAAAAAGAGCATGTAATGATGACATATTTAATATTATTATTATTATTATTATTATTATTATTGTTGAAAATACAAATAATTCCTAAATATAAGTGTAAATGTCTGATAAACATATAAATCATTATTAAGATTATTTATTTTACAATCTGATTCAATTCTTAATTTTAAAATTGTGATAAAAAATATCAGCATTATTATACAATATTATTTCTAATTTGTTTGTATTCATTTTTGATCTGGGAAAGAAGTATTGTCATCTGAATATTTTAATTATAACTTATTCTGCATGCATGTGTATACGTGTTTTTTGTTTTTGGTCTTCTATAATAATAATAATGTCGAAATTACTTGCTATTTTAAATGTACTTAATTATGATTTTTACAAAAATATTATAATGCCATTTTTATTCAGACTGCATTATTTTGGAATGTGTGGCATATAATTTACAAAGAAATGATAATGTCTATATTCTACTTACATTACAATTTTATGATTCAGATAATTTTTTCACTAGTTTTGTAGCCTTTATTTTAATTTTACTGATTTTATACAGTATAAATATACCAACTTTTAGTTTTACCTGTGTGAGGATCCGCGTTGCAACCATGCACGTTACAACGTGTATTACCATGGTGTCAGGATGGTTGTAGAGATTGTGGAATAAAACAGAACAACCTTGTTCACACTGCATCCCTGATCTCTTTTAAGACATTTAAGAAACGAATGGAGATGACAAAATTTAAAAAGAGTAGTGAACCATACTATTGCTTGAGCCTCTATCAGCGTGACTTTCATCAAACTCAAGCAAGTTCTACTTTTCCAATGAAAATACTTTTGCTTCTAATATATGCTTTCCCCATGTCAAAAGAGCAGTGCGTTGAGTTTTTATTGATTGTCTGTTTATATTCAGATCATTGAATGTCTGCTGAAACACCATTTTTCTGTCATCAGTCTAATATGTTCTGTAAAATGATCTAAAAACCGTTGAAAATCCATTGAAACACCATTTAAATACTGTGAAACGTGTATATTAGGTAAAGCATCAGTATTATGCCATAAATTGTGGCCTTTAGTGGTTTTTTGCATACCATTGATATACCATTTTGTAAATGCCATTAAAATTGGCTTCTGCACAGAAAAATGGTATTCCGATGGTTATTGGCAAAAGCCTTTTTTGTTTTTGATCACACAAGTAATTATAAAAACTGTTTTTAAAAAATGGTAGTTTAATAATAGTTCATTGGTCACATGTAAAACCCTCACAAGCACCACATACCACCACCACATCTCCTATACCCCTGTTACATTGTTGCCTTATCAATTCCATACTAATGTAAAATACATGGAAATGCTCTGCAAGCTTCTTCTACTCAAAGTACTAATTTTTACAAAGTATCCAGTTTGGTACACTTATTCTTGTATTCTTGAATTATTGTAGCTGTGTGGAAGCATCTTGTTCGGCATCATATTGTGAAGTTGAAATTAGCAATAATCATTAACAAAAAATATTTATTAAGTAATAAAATATAATGTTTCTTTCATACAGTCTATGTCTACTCTGGCACTTGCAGAAATTCGTCATGTTTATTACATTGAGTACTGTAAGGTACTGGAATTTGAAAGCACATTTGAGCTCAACTGGAAATGTAGTTTTTTCTTCCTGTATCCAATGGCCATTCAAACTCTGCTTGTAAATGTATATTGTCCAGTATGTATTGTCATTGTTTCAATGCTTGGATGTTTGTATATATCACTTGACATTAGAAAACACAACATCCAGAAAGTACCATATGTGGTTCAAATTTACCAGAAACTGGATTATTTATTGTTGAGCCAAAATTAGTGGAAACCAAGACATAGCAGAACAGTTTGTTAACTCATCGCCTGAAGATTCTTTTAATTTTCACCTGAAATGCTGGTAGGAAACGCATTTTTGGGGTTACTTCTGAATGCATCTAAACACATCTGTTTCCTAGAGATTTTCATATAGCTGGATGCCTAGGTGTATGTAAGACATTTTTGATTGGGTACTTCATGTGCGCATTTGCAAAAGGGTGAAAATTGTACTTCTTTTTTGTGCGTATTGGACCCACGATTTTTGCCTCCTGTTCCCTTTTTACTTCTAATCTCAAATGTATCCTACTTTTTGCAAAGGTTCATCTGTCTATGTTCAGTTCAGACCAGTCTGCATTAGATCTGAGGCCAAAAAGTCTAAAATTTGGACCCAAACTCTGGTTTCAGCAGTATTTGTTAACGCAAGCAGAAAGTCTACATTATTTGGTATCCTTGTAGAACTGCATCTTTCTCCTTTTCTGCAATACCACCTGTTTTAGTGTGTCATAAACAACGTCGATGTTACAGAGCTCGGAAGTAGGGTAAAACCTCATGACATGTAAACGTGGCAAGCGGAGTTAATGAGTTAATTGAGTTTTAGGAAATGTCTTAAAAATTATCAAGGAAAGGCTATTTTTGTAATTTCTAGTAATACACAATTGATCAAATAAGCAAGGAATATTCAAATTTGGTGACATCATTGAAATTCACCTTTAACTCATTGTCCCCCGGAGATTCTATTCATTTTCACCTGAAATGCGGGTAGGAAACGCATTTCTGGGGTTACTTCTGAATGCAATCACACATGTCTGTTTCCAAGAGATTTTCATTTAGCCAGATGCTTAGGTGTATATAAGATGTTTTTGATTGGCTACTTTGCGCTTGCATGTATAGAAGGGTGAAAATTTGACTTTTTTGTGTATATGACCCACGATTTTAGTCTCCTGGACCCTTTTTACTATTACTCTCAAATGTATACTAGTTTTTGCAAAGGTTCATCTGTCCGTGTGCAGTTCGGACCAGTCTGCTTTAGATCTGAGGTCAAAAAGTCTAAAATCTGGACACAAACTCCGGTTTGGAAATGGTAGTTTTGGGTTTAAAAAAATCGGGTCTCAAACATTGTTTTTTCAGCTGTATTTGTTAACATGAGCAGAAAGTCTTCATTATTTGGTATCATTGTAGAACTGCATCTGTCTACTTTTCTGTAATACCACCTGCTTTGGTGTATCATAAATGATGTTGATATTACAGAGCTTGGAAGTAGGGTACAACCTCATAATGTGTAAACGTGGCACACAGCCTTAATGAGTTGAGGTTTTACATTTGCATATATTTCCCACATTCCTTAATGAAATCTTATCATACTTGGCATGAATCATTACGAGCCTAAGACAATTAATTCTGTGACACACTCACTTGCCCCTTTGACCTTGGGCACAGTATTAGATAATTGGCATGAAGGTTTTGGTTCAAGTTTTTTCATTGCTTATATTTCCTAAACCCCTTGAATCATTTTGTTCATACTTGGGAAGCTAAAGCAGTTCTTTCCGCGATCTGCTCGTTCTCCCCTTTTACCTTGATGTGATGATCAGTCATAGACAATTTGTGTTAAGTTTTTTGTTACAGTTTTTTTTCTTCATTTGGTTGTATTTCCTTAATCTCTTCATGGATTCTGTTCATACTTGGGATGAATCATAATTAAGGTAGACTATTTATTCTGGAATACACTTGTTGAGTCTTTTGTCACTGGAGTCAAGGTCACACATTTTATAGCAATGCTTTGATGATGGGTGTGACACACAGGCCCTGGCATTCTTGTTAATTCTTGTTAGTAGTATTTGGATATATTATATCTCAAGTTTCAGATTAACGGTAAACTGTTTTTGTTATTTGTCTCCGTTTAATTCCATCGTTTGGATGCAACTATCTGTGTACAAATAAGAATTTGTAATAGAACATGTGCATTTGACAGAAGCAGAAATAAATTTGACCTGTTACAGTTTTTGTTACTTGGTCTTCATTTGACATTATTATTTGGAGGTGACTCTATCCAGTTCAAAATGTATAATTGAACTATCATGCCTTAACAGGAGCAGAAATAAATTTGTCCTATTGCATATGCAAAATATCATAGCATTCACACACTGACAATATATTTTGGTCTATTCATTTACAAGCGGGACCAAAAACTGTTAAGAGGACAGATTTATTTCTTTGGTTAAGGCACAAGTTTGTTTATAGATTTTGAATTGGATAGAGATGATATCTCCAAATGATGGGGTCAAGTGGAAACAGCATATACAAATAGTTTGCTTTGAAAATATTGCACTGACTAATTGTGTCTGATATATGTGAAATCTTGTGGCATGTACAAAGCAAACTGCACTGTAAAGTTTCATTAATGTTTTCATTGAATGAAAAGAGAGAATACACAATTTCAGATTTTTGTCAAGCCCATGTTAGTGGTGAGACATAGCAGTCACGTCTCAGCAATCATTGTCAACAGTGTGTGAAGGTTTTGGCTAAAGATTTTCAGCAGTGCTTTGATTGTGGACTTGACGCGCAGGCCCTGACCTTCTCATTTAGATGAATAAGTTGAAGGACCGAGTAAGTTATCGTGGACATTTCGATTGTAACAAATACTTGCTCATATTACTTTGTTTCTTTCCATAATTACGCATGCACAAAATGACAAAGATGATGTCAGTGACAACTTCACTTCTGGTGCGACTGTTTTCAGATTGCTTGGGGTACAGCTGTCGAATACCTTGCTTTACGTTTACATGTTATCTAAATAGTTTTAATACTTTATTCAGCGGTATACCGTATATACTTGTGTATACCCCGATCCAGACTGCATAGATCCAGATCTGCCGTTGCATAATGCACCTGCAGATCTGGGTCTATGCAATTTGTAAGGACTAATCAGTAGAGCAAAAAACCTAGACCCTGATCTTCCGGCACATTATGAAATGGGTCAATGGGAAATATTAGCAATATTATATTGTTTCATTTTTAAAGAAGTAGAGATTTTTTTCCTGATTAAAATTTGTGGTAAATATATTTGATCATGAGGTACCTAAAGTATATTTTCACAAGCGGTGAAGTCACAAGTACAAATTTAACTTTGTTTTTTGCAGCACCAGGTGGTATAAATCTGATGTTTAAAAACCAACAAAGTTATTTTATTTTAATCCTAGTTCTGAATTTGATTCATAGCTAAAAGTTTCATATAAAGCCTTGAATAATCCTCCCCCCCCCCCCCCCCCCCCCCCCCCCCGTCAGCACAGCCTTTTGTATTATGGGCAAATAGATTTTTTTCAAGATGCTTATTTCATATAATAGCAACATAACAAAAAACATGTTTGTGACTTTCAAATCAATGGATACAGTGCTGTGTGACATTACTCGAATGTGTGATGGGCAGAGAAACATGTAACTTTGTTGCAAGCAGTACTGAAATATATGCACATTTGCATAAATAATTTTGTTGTTGGTTAGGTCATACATATTTCATATAAATTTAGGTCACAAAATGTTTGTTTGAGGAATTAATATACCGAATGCTGGAGACAATATTCCAGAGCTTGCATGATGGGAAATCTGTATTTTCAGATGTGAAAAAATCTGTTATTTTCACTTGTTAAGACTGCAACATTGACATAAAATATAAATAATTTCTTAAATTTATAAGGACATAATAAAATATCATGGATTTTATTGAGGAAATGTGTTTGTTTTCTAGCTACAAATGGCAGTTTAATGGGCTAGATTTCAACCCCAGTGGTCATGATGACAGAGTGGTACAGCTACCAAATCAAGGGACCATTGTGTTCAACAGGCCGGAAGACAAGGATGAAGGCATTTACCAATGCTATGCAAACAATAATTATGGAACCTCCATCAGTATCAAAGTCAATCTAAGGGAGGCAAAACTGGGACAATTTGCTCCAGAGGCAAGAAAGGTAATATTGAAAGGCGGTATTCCCACACTTATTGTGTACCCATATACCTCAGTATACTGGTCCCTAATTATAAAGTGCCTCAAAAAGCACATTTCTTCATTATATAATGCCTCAGTATAGTATGGTCTCTCAATTATATAATGCCTTAGTTTAGCGTGGTCCCACATTATAAAGTGCATCAGCAAAGCGTAGTCCTTAATTATAATGTGCCCAGTATAGTATGGTCTTGTGTTATAAACTACCTTAGTATAGCATGGCCCCTTTTTATGAAGTACCTCTGAATAACATAGTCACCCATTATAAAGTGCCTTGGTATAGCATGGTCCCTGATTATAAAGTGTCTTGGTATTGCATGGCCCTCATTTGTAAAGTGCCTCAATATAGCATGGTCTCTCATTATTAAGTGCCACAGTAAAGCATGGTTCCTCATTATAAAATGCCTCAGTATATCATTTTTCCTCATAAAATGCCTCAGTAAAGCATGGTCCCTCATTATAGAGTGCCGCAGTAAAGCATGGTCCATCAATACAAAATATCTCAGTATTGTATGGATCCTCATTATAAATGCCTCCATATAGCATGGTTCCTCATTATACAATGCCTCGGTATAGCATGGTTCCTCATTATAAAGTTTCTTAGTATAGCATGGTCCCTCATTATTAAGTGCCTCAGTAAAGTATGGTCCCACATTATTAAATGCCTCAGTATAGCATGGTTCCTCATTATAAAGTGTTTCAGTAAAGTATGGTCTCATTATTAAGTACCTTGGTATAGCATGGTCCCTTGTTATTAAATGCCTCAGTATAGCATGGTCCTCAAATAACAGGCATGATCATGTATCCCATTTTCTGGATACATGACTAGTTTTGATACCTAAACTACCTCAGTATAAGGCAACCTCACTGAACAGCAATATAGTGAGTCACCAATGTATTACCATTTGGTTTTTTAAAAAGTACACTTTCTCTGCATCATTTTTAGCTACACTAACCTAAACTGCTGAACTAAATGAAAGAATATTCAGTGTTCCATTGCATGTAACGGAGATTGCTATTTTATCAAGGAATGTTTTCTTGACCATAATGTGTAGCATGGAATAAACGGTGGAAAAAAATGTTGAAAATGTGCATGGAATGCTGATAGCCATCAATCCTTTACAAAAATATGATGTGAAGTTGATATATAATTTACTGTCATTTAAAAGTAATTTTTAATAGTATACCTCATTAAATGTAATGATTTAAATCTTTAAATGGTATACATCGTTATCATACCCCCCAATGCAACAGCTGAAGAGAGCATCAGGTTTTGCTTTTGTCCATCTGCAAATACTTAGATACATGTGGCCATCCCAAAATCTATTTTATTGCGATAAGACAAAGACTCTTAACTTAGTGCCATACAATTTTACACACTCCATAATGATCATAAGTAGAGGATCTGACTAAATTGTCAGGCCATTGCAGCAAATTTTAAAATTTGTAAATGCCCCCCCATAAGGCACAGTTTCATGTTAATACATCTGTCCCTCCGTATGTCCCACCATCCCTTTCCAATTTCATTTCTTCACAATAACTCAAGTTCTCCGCCATCTGCCATTACTATACTTTGTAAATAGCTTAAATTTGGGCTAAGGAAGAAGCTTATTGATTTCAGGGCTGAAAGGCTAAATGTTCAAGGTCACTGTTACTGAAAGAAGCTATAAAGGTTCTACACAATAACATTAGTTCTAAATTACATACCTGGACAAAACTTCGTGGATGGCTTGCACTTGGAGTTAGGTACAAGCCTATTCTTTTTGGGTCATAAGGTCAAAGGTCATATTCACTGTGATTGAAAGAATACAATGATTTTGAAGTATAGCTCTAGACCACATACCTTGCAGGGGTTTCAATAAAAGCCGGTAGCCAACAGTTGTCACCATGCATTTGTACAGGAATCGCTGCTTACAATTTCAGAATTTATTTTAAAAAAAGGTACATCATCGTATTTCATTAAAGATGATTCATCCAAGTAAGATTAGCAGCTTCTTCCATTTGATACAGATCAATCTAATCCTAGAAGATGCTTGATTTTTCTGATTCAGCATCATTGAAAGTGTTTGCCTGACACATGAATCAGTCTACATCAAAGAGAACCATAAATATTCAGTCTCTTTCTGTTCATGCCCAGTTAATTACTGTCAGGTGTGATCATTTGCGTACGCTTTAATTTTGGATAAATAAAATATCAGAAAGTAGTTTGTAACAGATTATCACAACATTCTATAAATTATGAAGCATGGGGGGTGGGGGGTGGCATGAGTAATAGATGTAATAATGCTAGTGAATGCTTATAGCTACAATGATGGCAGTGACAATTGACATGTCAGACATTTTACTTACAGTTTGACCTAAATACAGCAGATAAAAGCAAATGGTTCAGTATCAGTATGAATGAATCTCATACATGTCAACCTTATGAGACAAAAACCTGTACACCAGACCCAAAAAAACCTTACAAAGACCAGAAAAACCTTACGCCAATGACAGGGCTGAGCAAATTTTTTTTTTCATCCACTTGTCCAGGACAAGTAGTTTCAGAAAATTAACTTGTACCACCTTACTTTTCACTTGTCCCACCTTACTTTTCACTTGTCCCAAAATGGTAATCACTTGCAGAGATTTGATGAGATGTATGTACTTAATCCATAGAACAAATGAAATAATATACAACATAATTATTTCTTAAAAGAATTTAATTTTTCTAAAACAGTTATTGATATATGTTTGGCTACTTCAGGTACATGTATATATGTTTTAGCTGCAGGATTTTAAAAAAAATGTCCATGTACATGTCTGCCATCTGCACCAGCACTAAGCCAGCAGTTGATAGCTGTGTCTGAATTAAAGTCCTCAAGCTCTGGTCCATTTGGTGAAATGTTTCATTAGAATTTTTACACTCTCTTTGTTTAAGGAATTCTCAAACGTTTTTTTTCTTTTTCATAAAGGAATTCTCACACTCAGTAGCAGTCTTATGTTTTATCCCTCCACTTTAAAAAGAATTTTACTTCTTCAAATCGTCCTTATTACCTTCCCTGTGAAAATAATTAGCAAAACTCATTTTATCCACATAGTAAATATCAGCTTGCTTGACAACTACTTCGAAAGTGATCATAACTAACATTTTCTCTTTTAAATACCAACAGAGCTCATTAATTAGCGTAATTGTTTTGCTTCAAACACAATAATGCACGTGAAAGTTGATCATCTGTATAGTCAGTTAAAAATTTAATCTGTTCATAATGGAAACCAACACTGATGTCGGTAAAGTACCTTTCATTAATTTAATTACGCTCACTCGCTGGATTAAAATCAAAGTGAGCCACTCGTAAGGATCTGGTTTGAGTAAACGCAGTGCAACAAAGCCGATTAAAACACTGCTAATTAATCATACCGGCTTTGTTTTGTTTGAGGTGTTTTGATTTGCCGATAATTTGGTCACTTACCCCAATATGCAGTCAAGCGGTAACAGAACATGCACATATGCAATAGTTATCACTGAACACCTGTAGGTGTTATACAGGATGTTAACGTATACATGGAGAGTGGTAGAATCAAATATTCAGTATGCCCAGAGTGCATGAATGGCCAAATAAAGGTAGATGTAGTGATTAAAGCACGAAAATAAGGACTTTTTTTTAAAAAAAATATAAAAAACTGTACAAAATGGTTGTACAGCCGTACACTGCAAATTACGGGATTCCTGTACAAGTTGACAGGTATGGAACCTGATGATTCTGCATGATAAGTGTTTTCCTAATTAATAGGATGGAACCCATAAGATCATCAGGAAATGAACCCAGATATGAATTAATAATATGAATTGTAAAAAAATTTCAAACAAATTTCACATTTCTCTATCAAGTAAGCCCCTCCCCACCCCTCCCTATGGCACTCATTAGGGGTGATTCCCCCTGGAACACAAAAAGGGAAGTTTTACCAATGTCTCACATATAAATAGCTGTCAGCTGTAAGCCTAACATGCAGAATGGGAATGGTGGAGTTCTGAATCAGTTTGATTAAACAGCATTGTTTCGGTTATTGTATAATACGAACATGTTTAAAAATTTGGGTAAACGTTGCAGTCGTAGATAAGAGTCGTCGTGACTCAAAGAAAAATGAGATTTGAAATTTTTTTATTCTAGTGTAAGTTTCTTGACCAAACTTAGGCTTAAACTTAGGGTAAGAAAAACACCTAGAGATTTTGGGGTCTAATGGTCATGGTCAGGATGAGTCTAATAAGAAATAATGGCTTCTGCATAGTAAGTTAGTTCAAGACCGCAAACCTTGACCACAGGTCAATAATCTCCATAGTCAACCATACCATAATAGAGCCTACATAAAAGACTGTTAACCATGAGGCGGGCATATTATTGAACATAATGGGTATATTCTTGTTAACACTTTTTCAAACTTTTTGGACAAAACGTTTTTAGAAGCAAAAAGCACTTGATGTTGACCAATTAAATTTGGTATGTGTATTGGTATTCATATTTGGATAAACTGATTACATTTTTTCGGTCATTACATCAATGGTTTAAATTTTTTACACATTTTTGAACTTTTTGGATTTTTTTAACAAAATGCTTTTTATCATGATTTAGCAAAAATCACTTGCAGTAGATAGCCAAAATTTCATTTGCATATGTAGGTGACCTGATTATATTTTCATGTCTTTGCAATTTTTAAGTTTTTTCTAAATTTTTTGATTTCTTTGCTCTTAGAGTTCACATTAGGGTCATAGGTGTTTTACCGGGTTTTGTGGGCAAATAAAGTTGTATAATTTAATGGAAATGCTAGCATTTTGAATGGCACGTGTGTCAGATACTTCACCCAAGTTTTAAGAAGAAACACAGTTTTATGATGTGTATGAACATAAATTTAAAGAAAAGTCAGCTAGGAAGAGAAGGAACAGATGAGAAAAAAATAAGATTGCATGGAATAAAATGATAAGGCAGAATAAAACTGAAACCAGTAACATTACCTTCTGATTATCCATATTGATGTGAAAAATTTAAATCCAATCATTCAGCCTAATAATTTGTTGGTATATGCTCAGTCAGCTTGCCCAAGCAAATGTACCAAAGAAAACAATTTGTCCAGTTTGTGTTTTTCAAGTAGTTTGTCTGATGAAACTAATAATAATAATAATAATAATAATCTCTTGCTTTTCAGACTTACAGAGTAGCAGCTGGGCTTGCCTTAACCTTAGGTTGTGTGCCACCCCAGAGCTACCCAAAAGCAGATGTGTACTGGGTTATTAAGGAACCTGATGGACGATGGACAGCGATTAATTACGATAGCAGAATGTCCATGGACATAGAAGGTAGGTCAAAGCACTGGTTTTGCACCTCGTTGGTTCTGAGCTGCATTCAGTAAGACTATATTATGCACTTTTAGAACTGCATTGGGCATTTTTATTTCTGATGTATGTGTGGTTACCATCAGCTTTTTTTATTCGGTTCAGATTTTGGTTACAAGTTAGTAAAGTGTTTAATTTTAGAGTGGGTTTGAGATGCAGCCAGTTGCCTTCTTCTTAGGAATTTTCAACCTGAAAGTTACAAACAAGGATTGTAGTATCAGTGCAAAGAATGTTTCAGATTTTGATTTATTGTTATTCGTCATTTGAGATAAACATATTCTAGCTCTAATAAGTCTGCCCAAATCTAGGTTCCTGTGAAAACATTAAATCAGTCCTAATTCTGTGGTTTCTTGACATGGCAAAATATCTCTGTGTTTTCCCCAAACCCCACCCATAGCTGTGTTCAAAGTATCATGACCCAGAATTTGTAATTTTTATTGTGTGTTCCTGCAGTGATAGCATGCATAAAGTTTGGTCAAAAATTTTTTCAGAATTTTGTTCTAATAGCAATTTCTGTAGGAATGACCTTGGGCCCCTCCCTCTCAGGAATTCAAAGGGAGGGTGACAAAAATTGCACCCCCACTTGTAGATGGTGAAAATGAATGCCACATGGTTCAGAAGGAGATTGAGTAATGGACAGACAGACAGATGGAGGTTATCACAATATTCCTGATGCTATAGCATGGGGATAATGAAACCAAGTTATGATTCCAGTAAATAATGCTGTACTGTACCATTTATTTCAGGGAGGCTGCGCATTACAAATGTAATACCTGATGATCGCAAAGGTGGGAAAGCATATACATGCATGGCGATTAACTACTTCATGAGAGATAATGCTATTGGTCCAGAACATGTTATAGAAGTCACTGGGAGTAAGTAAAGCTTCTGCTGTTATTGTACTTAATATTGGGATGAAATGTTCGAGATGCAGTTGTAGTTTAACTGGATTAGCACATAGAGAGACATACTGTATATACTTGTGTATAAGCCGATACCAACTGCAAACTGCATCGACCCAGATCTGCTGGTGCATAATGTGCTGGCAGATCTGGGTCTATGCAGTTTGTAAGGACTAATCATTAGAACAAACAACATAGACCCTGATCTGCCAGACATAATGCGACGGCAGATCAGGGTCTATGTTGTTTGCATTTGGACCTGGATTATATTCTTCAGACTTCTGTCAAGAACAAGTAGGTAAGCTTGTAACTGTACATGTTTGCTTCATCATAAGCAATATGGTCATAAGAAGATATAATCCTTTTTACTGTGTAGGTACATCATAATTTTTAATAACAAAAATAACAATTTTCATCATTGAGATTCATTATAAACTATGTGTTACTAGGTACTGTCAAATTAACATTTTACAATAATAAATTATATCAAATTAAATGAATTAAATACAGTTTGGTTAAATGTGATTAAAATGAATGAAATTAAATAATTGAATTTCGTAGAGATCTCATTTGACAATTAAGTATGATTAAGACTTTTTTAAGCCTGACCGTGACTCTGGTAGGGGCAAATAATGGTACCCTTATCTATCCATCCATCTGTCCTCACACCCTGGCAAGCAAATCCCATAGCCCAAAGTTGCAGACTATTCATTTCAAAGTCGGGCAAGTAAAATTTTCTAAGTCTCTCATCTAGGACAAGTGCTTTTTTTCCAATTAAAAAAAAAGTCAGGCAAGTGCTTTTTTTCATGCCATAATCACTTCATCTACCTTTATCTGGCCATTCATGCTCTCCAGGCATACTGAATACTTGAATCAACCCCTCTCGTATTTATTTACATCCTGTATAAACCTATCGGTGGTCATTGATAACTGTTGCATGTGCACACATTACTGCTTGACTGCATATTGGGCTAAGTGACCAAATTATTGGCCAGTCAAAACACTTGGAACAAAAGAAAGCTGGTATGATTAATTAGCAGTGTTTTAAACAGCTTCGTTGTATTGTGTTTACTTAAACCAGATCCTTACAAACGACTTACCCTTTGATTTTAATCCAGCAAGTCAATCCAATTAAATCAATGAAAGGCACTTTACCGACATTAGTGTCAGTTCCCTTATGAACTGATTAAATGGCAGTGATGATTCCTTAATTTTTATTTCATTATGCAGAGGAGTAACTTTCACCTCCAATATTGCATTTGAAGTGCAACAGTTGCACTAATTAAGGAGCTGTTTCCAATCATATTTAAATGACAAAATGTATGTTATGATGACTTTAGAAGAAGTTGTGAGTTTACTAGATTATTTTTGCAAGAAAGTTAATAACATCAAATATGACACTACTTACAGGGTTCCCACGCTACTGTGAAATCGGGAAAAAGTCGGGAGAAATTATGGACTTTTTTCTGACCGGGAATAATCTTTGAATTTTGCAAATATTGATGAAAGTTTGGGAAAAAATAGGAATTTTCAGCCGCCACTTGATAACAGAACAAAATACGTAATTGAGTCTTAATTGAACTGATAGTGGGTTATATTGTCGACCCTCCTAACTTCGTGCCTGTTCTTGAATAGTGTGCCATGTTTCTCGCGACCTCGCGCGCTTGTTTAGAGATCTGGCCATCATCAACTGAGTCAGTAGCATTCATTGACAATGACAGTAAGTGCTGATTAAGAAATATTCGATGAAATGAAATTTAAATACGCACTACTATTCAAATTGAAAAAACACAATGAAAATGGCCAATTTTACTAATGTCATATTTGCCTCAAGTTTGTGGCCCTGGTGTGAGTGTTAGCTGTTCAAGCCAGGGCCACTGTTCACATGTTGGTTTTCTTTACCTTTTTATTAGTAGGAAATCCATGACAGAGATTTCTTAGACGGCAAAAGCAATATAAAAACTTTGTTTCTGTAATATGCACTTCTTATATCATGTTAGAAAAAATAAATCCAATGGAAGAGTATGCAGTATGAAATTCTTTATTGAATTTTTGTAATGTAGGGGAAAAAAATCTTTGTTGTGACATAGCCTGAAGAAAACAAAACTTTTCAAAGTTCAGCATATTGTTAAATACGATAATTATATCAAAATAGCTTGAAAATAAAATAATTAAAAAGTGCATCCTATTTTTTAATATTTTTGTATACTTTTGGCATCGTTTTTTATGAGCTTTTTTTGCAGTCAATATGCATACGAAAGGAATGAAATATATTACAAATGCAATTAATGAAAAGACATAAACAATCTATTTCCACACTTGGGCCTAATTGTCACATTCCAATCTTACGCCACGTTATTTCAGGGGCACGAACCATGGATGAACCTCTGGAAATAGACACATTTTGACACCCTCAGAAAAACGGTAGCTCGCAAAGGATTTATAGAGTTTATAAACATTTTGAATGATGAATAAATTAAGTAGATATAGTTGAACACATTCTATAGTGATTTTATTAGTTTCTCACAATATTATAATGCAAGCGTTAAAATTCACATTAAGGGCACAAAATATGGTGGAACAAGGATATTTATTCAGTTACTACCGGAAATTTTGGCAGTTGCAGTATAGATCATTTGGGTGCTTGCGTAAACATGTTTGTATCGTCAATCCAAGCACTCGGTCAATCAGATTTGTCTAGTAGACTGGTCAGTCCACAGATAGGTCCATATTGGTATCTCTTCTTATGTAGAAGGTATGAAAACCAGTCTAGTGTCACAACAAGCCAACATGTCTGCAACGTGTGATCTCGGTATGTTTAAGAGATAAATAATACAGCTTATCTTCACCTGTCTCCATTTTGATATCAATAGTTATCGAAAATGTATTGGGATAAAGCTTATTATTGGTGGTTAGTAAAGGGATAAACATTATGGTCAATAGTAACCTTGGCTACAACTCGCCTTTGCCGTGAATTTTACTATCAAACATTGCTAAATACGTAGAAATCTACCAATTGCTGGGGCTATTTTCCATGCTGAATCCAAAGTTTTGGGTGCAATTGACAACGATTGCATTCACAGGGGCTCGTATTGTTAATTAAAATTTACCTATAAATAATCTAACACTATATATCATACAATGGATGACACTTGTCTCATTTCTCCTGCAACCTATTTAAGAATCGACACTGATATTTCAAGCTGCACATAGCATAGCATAATAAATTTAGCAACGATGTTTAGCTCAGAGATTCAACTTTTAGACTTGCATCAAAGGAAGTCAGCACACAGAATCTTTCAGAAAATAGCTTGATTGCATATCGAGTAATAAAGGACCATATACAGAGTGTTGGAGGATTGAAGGTATTAGTGGTGTCAAAGGAAATTCTACAGTTAGCTCAGAGTGCCAGGCAAAAGTACCATGCCCAATTTAGAAGTTCAAACAACAGAGAAAGAAAGAGATAAGAAATATATGAAGATAAATCTAGTGGAAGAAGAGGTTGGAACAATGAGAAAAAAGATCAGAATGTTAGAGTCTGACATTAAGTTGTTGTTTACAGATGCAGACAAAGCTTCAGATAAAGCTGAAGAATTACATAGCTTTGCTCACATAACAAAAACCAACACTACGTAAAAGAGCTAAAGATAAAGAGGAGCAACTTGAGGTTGTTAAGAAGGATTTCAATGAAAAAGTGCATTTGCTAAATAATATGTAATATACCTATTTGGTCATATTCCCAGACAGAGTTCTACCTTGGTCATGTTGAACATCAACTTGAGGGAATTGCTTCCCTACAAAAAATGCATGCATGTTAGCAGAGTCTTGTCTCTCAACATTTTCCACTGAATCTCAAGCAGCCAAAATGAGTATATAACTGATATTGATTTTAGATGACAACCTTATATGTTACATCTGTTGGTTTTTTTATACTCTGAAAGGAAATGTTGATTTTGTATATCATGCATATAGATTTCAAGTGGTACATGTACCAATTCCTTGTATTTGGTTTTGAATTTGCTGACATCAGTAACATTCATATTCCATAATTATATGCTATATCAGTTAATAAATGTTGTGATGGAGACATTGCTATCTTGATTTACAGCTGATTATTCTGATTTCTTTAGAATTAAAAGTTTGAAAAGAAAAGAAAACTAATTTCAGTTCATTCTTTTGTTATTTCCTCATACCAACATATGCAGTTCAGCAGAGAAAAGTTAAAATTGTTATTCTGTAAATTAACATGACTTAACATGCAAATTTATATGAATTTCAATGGTTATACTTGTTTCTTGTGATACATTTTGCAGTTTAGTACATAGTTGTATGTCTAATTCAGATGTTATGGGAGAGTCTCGAAATAGAAACAGCTTTTGATTTGAAAAATGCACGTTTTCTAATCTAAAATGTTATTTAATTTTGTTCAGTAATGGTCATAAATGAACCTTGAAAAAATTAATTTCATCCTGGAAAAGACCTGGAAATTTTTCTTTCAAAAACCGTGGGAACCCTGTACTTAGAGATGGAGACATTTTGAGCCACATTGGGTTGATAGTTATCCCAGGCTTGAATTAATTGAATCAGGCAAATGTTTTGCAGTTATTCCAAACAATATCCCAAAATTGGCACAGGTTGGAAATTCAACCAGTGTATTTGTCAATTGAACTGACAAATTCAGGATTGATCCAATCAAGTCTCATGACAGTTCTGGACCCCACAAGGCCTGTATATGCATAACACAAGCCAGCATGTGCAGAAAATCCCTGAAGTTAGAGTTGCTGACACTCCTCTAGAAAAAGCCCTTTCAGAACTAAATGAGACTGAAATGAAAAAATGAGAGTTCTCTTTAACACAACCTACACACTAGCCTGTTGTGGAAAACCATTTTTTGATTGAAATGCTGTGTACACTCCAGGAGAAGAATAGTGTTTAACCTGGTGCCAGCTACAGTTACAGACTCGGGGCATGAGACTCCATTCTATCAATTGATCAAGTCTTGAGAGAAGAAGTTAAGGAAAGTCTGAATTCCAGTAAATTCCTTGCCATTTCTGCTGATGGAAGTACTGATGCTACCGGATGGAAGCAAGAAATAATGCATATAAGATGCCTGGACAATGGAAAACTGAAAACATCTGATGTAACAAAATGTATAATAATCAACCTATGTTTTTGAAACATTTAATTCTTTTAAGAAATAAATATGTTTTACATTATTTTGTTTGTTCTTTCTATGGATTAAAGTGCATACATCTCATCAAATTTTGACAAGTAATTTAAATTTTGGGACAAGTGTAAAGGTAGGTGGGACAAGTGAATTTTCTGAACCACTTGTCCTGGGCAAGTGGATGAAAAAAAAATGTTTCCTTAGCCCTGCACCTTGATTAGGTTTTGTGTTAGTAGTTCATTTGAGGCACTGATGGGGCATCCATGGTCCATAACACATTTCTAGTTTTCATAATAGTGCCATTATTATAAAAGTGTCATTATTTCAAAAAATGTACTTAATAGTATGTAATGATTAATATAGTGCAAAATATTATGTTGAAATCATACCAATATTTTGGATTTAGTTATATTTATGCAAAACTGGAATTTATCTCCAGTTCTTCTTGCCTCTACCTTACATACTGCAGAGTGGCAAACTGAGCTTTTGAGAGAATGTAGTTCGAGTTGTGAGAATTCAATGTACAGTTGACGTTTATAAAATAAAGAAACTTTTGTATATTTTGAAAATCTATCCACAAGGAATGGGATGGTTGGACAGGAGGGTGGGTTTGAGTTTTGGTTGATTGATTTATCGGTGTTTGATTGCACATCAGCACATGACACTTTTTAGTGCTGAGTGTTTGGGAGTAAAGTGCCTTGCCCAGAGACATACTATGGCAAATGATCTGTACAGGTCTGGTAGAATTTAAATATTTATTAAGAATCCAGCACACTAACCACTGAGCCATCACTGTACCCATTTGGGCTTGAATAACTAAGAAAAGGGTCTAGATACTCTGAAACACTTTAAATTTGTGGGGTTCTAATTTTTTTGGTTTTTATGAGTGAGCTAGATCACAAATTTTAAGCCGCAACAAAATATCAACCAAGCCAACATTTACCCCCCCCCCCATTATATACAATGGAAAGGCATTACCTGTTTCTTTCTTTGTTTTAATACCACAGCTATCTATAGTGCTGAGAATGTAAAATATACATTAGGATAAGTACATGAATGACAAGGAACACTGAAACTGATTGATTACAATTTAATTAGAAGGCCAAATTTCATGAACATGAAAACTCATGTAAGATTATAATGACTCTACCTGATGTATAGTAATAAATGCAGATCTACACACTGTCTGTGGCGTTTATTCCCAAAGCACATATTATTCCCATTTATAAATACATTTTTGCACATATCAACTAACTGCTAAATAAAGAATCACCAGATTAGTCCCACTTTCT
This sequence comes from Margaritifera margaritifera, assembly GCA_029931535.1. Classification (NCBI taxonomy): domain Eukaryota; kingdom Metazoa; phylum Mollusca; class Bivalvia; order Unionida; family Margaritiferidae; genus Margaritifera; species Margaritifera margaritifera. The sequence goes on along the minus strand of JAQPZY010001319.1, from coordinate 752,643 downwards.
CAAAGCCCATTTCAATCCGGTCTCTCTGAAGTGCTACTTTGTCATGTGTGCAGATAAGCCACTTTGCGTAAATTGGCGTAAGGGTAGATGTTTTTAGGTCAACCTTGACCTGATCTGAATGTACATCTCCACTGTCCTCCAGTTCAGTTAACTGATCAATCACCTGTGTTGAATACCACTCATGAAATTGTGATTTGAGCTCCTCCTTGTAAAAGTTGTTAACAGTTATATCTAGGTGTTGCAACTTATCTGTACATGTGGCTGGCACTAACATTGGTATAATCCCATTTTCTTTTAAGTAAGACATCAGCCTTTCTCCACGATGTGCATTGAAAACAAAAAAAATTGCTGCCTCCTTTTGATTATACTGAGTTGGGGAAGCAAGTCATGTACCGAGTTCACATAGGGTGACAGAATTTTGTAAATGTTGCATCCCAGTCACTTAGGAAGATTGTTTCTAAAAAAAGATGTTTGCAGTCATTGGCTTTGTTCAAGAGCCTAATCCCTAATTGTTGAGAACTTTATGCTTTGATAGCGATCTTTAAGAACACCTGAGAACCTTTTTAAGATTACAGTAGTGGTATTAAAGGTGTTAGCTCAGACATGTGTGGAAAAAGAAGTTGGCATTTTCTTCAAGATCTCTGCATTTACGCCAGTAATTAGCAATGAATAACTTAATCAATTTTAACTACTGTAGTATGGATTAAACCTGTTTGCTTGCAAATGCGTGGAAATGAATGTCATTATAATCTTTTACAGAGACATATGCATCATCGTTTTGTTTGTTTTTTTGTAACTGTTAGATCCACAAAATTAGGCACCCATGAATATGTATTTTTTACCCAAACACAGTTTGAAACCCATGAAAATAAAGTGTTTCACAGTATGGTACTTAACTGAAGAATTCTGGTTAAAAAAGTCATTGCTCTTGATTGAAAAATTCCATGTCATAGTAGGGCTAGATAAACCAGAAATATAATGTACTTGCTTGCAATTCATATCTTCCTCTGAAAATGTATACATTTCTGGACTTTTAGTAAATATTTACAGTATGGTCACATCATTTAATAGGAGTAATACATTATCTACTACTATTGCATTGCTTTCCTTTTCCATGACTCTAGTCCTAGTCCAAGCTAATTATTCCCTCCTCCAGTTAGTATTGGTTGGCCAGAATTGCAAAGAACATGATCCCAGTCTGATTCTTTAGTCACAGCCAACATATGGAATACCATCCTCTTTTTTTCATTGGACAACATGTGCATTACTTGTTTGTTATATCATCATCAAAATTTGCCTTTGTTTTTGTCTTTGATTGTCTTTTTGGTATTTGACCTACCTTTTTGTATCGATTGAGTGTTTGTCCTCAGTCCTTGCTTTAGTTAAGTGTTATCTGTGTTCTTTCTGTTATTTTTTTTTTTTTTTGCGCCTTGCTTAGCAAGCGGTGCTTCATTAAATTGTATCCCCCTTTATTGTTCAAGTGCTTGGGTAAGTATTGTCTACCCTTTTTTCATTCTGGATGTTTTGTGTTGTGTGGATTTTTATCTTCCAGAGCATCTAATATGGTGTGAGCGCAGGTAGGCCCCATGGAACCCTCACCTCACCTGCTTAGTGTGCTCAGGATGTGCATGAATGGATGGCTGTCCAATTTGTTTTTGGTCTGATCAGGTGTGGGACTTCGTGGAAAGTCACTGCACTTATAGGGTTGGAAGAAGTGCCTCTCTTACCTTATTGTGTTGGGGAAGAATGCTTCCTCTATAGGTCAAGAACATTCTACAAGCTCTGTGGTTCAGAGATCACCTATGGGCCAAGGATTCCTGATAGTCATTATGATACCATCATTGCCAGTAAAGGATTGATCCTGGCTCATCCCAAGGGAGGAAGAAACACATGAGTGTGAGTCATACCTCCCACTTAGGGATGATCAGAGCTCTCTCAAGGTTGGTGTCCTGGTGACTGAGGACAAAAAGATTCTCTCCAATCTGGAGAGGCTCTCTGGGGCAGCATCTTGTCCAGACCTTCTGTTGCTAGTGCACTTGGTGATGGTTCAGGAGCTTACACAGAAGTTTTCTCAGGGAAAAGAGTTCATCTGGCGACAGAAGTTGTGGTCTCTCCCCTCTACTATGCTTCGGCTGCTGGCCTCTGCTTCCAGCTATTGGGTCCATTTGCAGGCCTAGCACCTTAAGCCCTCCCCCCCAAGACTCCGGGGCATTACAAGTGGGGATATCGGCTAGGGCATGGGCTTGCCTCCTGGTTAAAACTGTGGATGCCTTGGAGTTTAAAGCCCGTACTCTCATGACAGTCACTTTGCATTCAGATCTCTTTGGCAGCCTTTTTCAGTCTCTTGAAGGAGGAATCATTGTCTCCAGAGGCACTTCAGTATTTGCTGGAGGCTGTAGTGAAGACATGTTGTGCACTGACCATGTTGATGGCACTCTCTTTGGAGCTTCTCTGTCTCCACAGGGATGATACCTTGGAGACATTGAAGGTTTTGCTGGACCACAGCAATAACCTTTCATGGTCCGCACCTCTTGAGGTAGAGATACTCTTCAGAGGCTTCGTCCCCTCTGTGGCATCATGGGATTTGTGGGACCAACAACACAGATCCCCAGCAACAGCTCCAGGACCTTCGAAATGGGTCAAGAAGTGTACCCACCCAATGGAACCTTTTCCCAGTTCTTCAGGCAGGTGCAGTCTCAGCAGTCTCACAAAACAGTCTCAGTTCAAAGCTCTTTCTCACCTGTCATTTGCTGGATGAGGTGGTCGGAGAGGCCAAGGGAGAAAGGCTTTGGATTCCTCCCTCTTTTTTCAGGGGTTTGGTCAGGCATCACAGATGATGTATAGGTCCATTCCACCTTAAATGATGGCTACCGGCTTTGTTTCTGGGAACTTCCTCCCCTATTCCAGACCCCCATCTTCTTTTACCAGTCCAAACTGGCTCAATTAAGGGAAGAGGTTCACATTCTTTTGCAGTAGGGCGCAGTCAAGAGGGTAGAAAACTATCAGACTCCAGCTTTCTATTCCTGGATCTTTCTGGTGTCAAAAACAAGCAGAAAGTTTCAGCTCATAATTGAACTTTCTTCCTTAAACAGATTTCTTCGGGAAGAATGCTTAAAGATGGAGACTGCTGAATTGGTCAGGAACATTATAACCCTGCAACTGGGCGGTCTTCATCAATCTTCAGGATGCATATCTTCACATCCCTATCTTCCCTTCACACAGGAAATACCTCAGGTTTTGTCTCGATTAGGAGGTATTTCAATTCTTCTGTTTAGCCTCCGTCCTCAGAGCCTTTACTAGGATGATAGGGGTGGTTGCAGCCCACTTGAGATTGTTAGGGATTATATTCCAGTACTTTTATGACTGAGTGATGCACAATGTCCTCAGAGATTGTCTTCTGAAGGACCTGTCCCTCGTTGGTCTACAATTACTCATCTTGTTCTTATCTCAAACCTAGAAAAGTCAGATCTCATACCTTCTCAGAACTTTGTATATTTGGGGATGAATTTTCTCACCAGCTTAGGGAGAGTTCGTGTTTCTCTGGACAGGATCAACCAAATCCTGTATCTTATAACAGCTCTTCTGGCCAAGACGTCATTGGCTCATCTTTATCTCTTTCCCCTGGAGACTCTGAACTCAGCTGCGGATTTGGTTCCCATAGACAGACTTTACTTGTGCCCTCTCCAGTTCCTGCTTCTAGCAAACTGGAGACTGCACAATGATCCTTTATTAGCTTGAATTCCCCTGGTATCCAATTTTCACCACCAACTGCATTGGTGGCTAAATTGGGACTGGTTTCTGACTGCCATCCCAATTCTCACCTCTGAACCCTGCTCCTTTCTGTACATTGATGCATCCAATTCAGGATGGGGTGCTCATTTGGAGTCAGAGTTTGAAATTCTTCAGGGATTTTGGTCCCAAGAAGAAGTGACCCTTCATATAAACAACCTAGAAATGCAGGCAGTGGTTCTAGCCTTAGAGGGGTGCGACAACCTCATAAGGTGTCATTGTGTTATAGTTGCCTTGGAGGACACATCAGCAGTAACATATATCAGGCATCAAGGAGGTACACATCCTCCTTCTCTTTGTGTGGAAGTCTCAAACCTCCTCTGATGTGTGGCCTCAGAGGAGATCTCTCTTGAGTCTGCCCTATTCTGGGCAAAAGGAATATCCTGGCAGACAGTCTGTCCAGAAGGGGTTGTATGGTCCTCATGTAATTGTCTCACTTTTCCAACTGAGGGGAGACTCTTGGTGGACTTGTTCACTATGAGACTGAACAACAAGCTTCCCTTTGATGTCTCTCCAGTACCAGATCAGAGGGTCTGGGCAGTGGATGCTTTCAGTCTAAAGTGGATCTCACTGTATGCGTATGCCTTCCCACCTTTCAAAATAATTCCGCAGGTGCTCCACCAAGTCAGGATCTCTACTGCTTGGCTCATTCTGGTAGGCCCCCTGTGGGCCCAACAGTCGTGGTTCAGCAGCCTACTCAACCTGTTGGTATACAAGTGCAAGAAATTACCACATAGGAGGGACCTGATGTAGCAGCACAGGGAGTTTCTCTTCCACAAGTCCACAGATTCTCCACCTTTACATCTCCAATGATCAAAACACCAGGACCATCTTTCAAGCAAGGTTGCCAATTGCATCATCTAAGCTAGGAGCCAATCATCTTCCAGGGTTGATGATGCAAAGTGGAGAATCTTCTGTGATCGGTGCAGTAAGAAACATGTTGATCCTAGTTGTCCCCTGTTGAGCACAGATTTTCTTCTCTGCCTTTTCAAGGAAAGAGAATGTTTGGTGTCCACTATTAAAAGCTATAGGACAGCCCTTTCTAACACTTTCAAGTTCTCCAGGGGTTCTGCCATTGGGTCAGATTCTCATCTTTCTGATCTCATCAGGAATTTTGAGCTTCAGAGACCAGTATCTCGCTCACTAATGCCTATATGCAAACTTTTGTGTGTTAATTGGGCATTGTCAGAAGCACCTTATGACCCTTTGAGTGAAGCTTTTTTCAAGAACCTTACCCATAAAACTGTTTTCAAGCTTACATTTCAGTACAGAGAAGGATCAAGATTCGAGTGTCAGTGGAAAAGGGTTGTTTACAGTTCAATGGTAATTATGATTCAGTTTCTCTTCTTTGCCAGTCTGGGTTTCTGGCTGAGAATCGCCTCCCTTCAGTAGCACGATTTCCTATTGAGATCCCCAGTCTCAGTTGTATCTGTGCTGTGGATGATCAAGATTATCTTCTTTGCCCAGTTATGGCCTTAAGGTTTTATTTGGCTTCTTCTAAAGAGAGGGAGGAGGGTCAGAAGTGTATCTTTTAGCTCTTAAGGCTTCCTCACATATTTCTGCAGCCGCTATTTCCAGGTGGATTGTCCTCACTATCAAGAGAGCTTAGCAGCTCCTCACTGAGAGGGACCTTTCTTGGAGCAAGTGCTACATCTTTTGCCTATATGAATCTTTCATCTTTGGATGATGTTACAAGAGCCACTTTCTGGCAGTCTCACACTACCTTCTCCATCTACCTTTGATCTTTCGTGTATCCAAGTGAAGGCATTTTTTTATTTGGCCCTATAGTGATGGCACAACATGTTGCCCAACCATCTACCAGGTTACAGCAGTGAACACTTCCTACCATAAGGGTAAGTACATTAGTTTTCTGTACTATCAGCCTCCCTCCTAACTGGTAAATTCAGCAATGTAATAGTAGCAGATATTGTATTACTGCTATTAAAATGTAGTTTTTTGGGGGGTAAAACTAATTTAAATTATGTAATATTTACCTGCTACTATTGCAAAGATTCCTTCTCCCACCCCACTCTGATGTCCTGTACTCAAAGTCCAAGTCAAAAGAGTATGGTGTTCCATATATTGGCTGTGACTAAGGAGTTAGACTGGGATCATGTTCATTTCAATTCTGATCCCCAAATACTAATTGGAGGAGGAAATAATGTGCTTGGACTGGGGACTAGTAGCAGGTATGTATTTTACATAATTAAAATTAGTTTGACCCCACCCCCTTCCCAATTAATTTTTTTCACATATAAATTTTAAACTTGCCCATTGGGCAGATAGACAAGGACAAGCTTAGCTAGAATAATTACTTTCCAGTTTATATACTATGCTTATTTCCATTGTGTAATTTTCCAGCTTCAGAACAGAGAATACCAGCCTATGAACTGTGGACTTCCCCCTCAAACCAATTTTTCCTTGCTGGAAATGAAATGAAGATAAAGTGTATATTTGGTGGAAAGTAAGTTGCCTTTACATTGTCTTGCCTGCAATATCAGATAGATAATGCTAGTACCAATTAGCCAGTGTTCATTTGTACAGACTCCTCCATGCCCCCCTCCCCCCTCCCCCATTTAAATCACTAATTGATTATCTGAACTACCGTATCTGATGCAAACTTCAATGTCTATGAAGTTTGTAATGACTAATTGGTAGAACAAACAACATAGACCCTGATCTGTTGGTGCATTATGCGACAGCAGATCAGGGTCTATGTTGTTTGCATTTGGACCTGGATTATAGGCAGGTATATATGGTACTGATTTTCTAGATCGTTTATTTCACAGTTTGCTGGCTTGGGTCTAAAAAGTCTAAAAATTACTGCATCCTTATTACAAAAGGAATTGGCTGTGACCTACTTTTCACACTGAAGTATCTTTATTCAGGTTGTTTGTTTTAAATTCATTTTGTTGGTACTGTTAATGGTAGAGATATAAAACTTGATTGAGTGTGTTTTTGTTTGTACCATACTGTTTCAACAGAAAAGCTAAAAATTGGGACATGTATATCATGTTTTACTGGCTTTCGTGAACTACCCAATTTTTGTTTTCTTTTTACCTCTACTGGTCATAGACCAGAAGAGCTTATGGGATGGTCTGTTGTCCATCCATCTGTTAGCAAAGTTTGTTATACTCTACTCCTCCTAAACTACTCGGAGGATTGCCATGAACCTTTACACACATGTTCATCCCATGGTCTAGTTGGTCATAAATGAAAATGGTGCTGCTTGGAAATTCAATAAGGCCACCACAGCAGCCATCTTAAAAATCTTGTTATTGGTACTCTGCCTGAATGTATGGTCATATCAACATGGGGTTTTCACTAAAAGACTTCTTATGATGTCTAGTTGGTCCTAAATGAAAATGGTGCAGATCTGACATCTAATATGGCGACCATGGCAGCCAGCTTGAAAATCTTGTTATTGCTACTCCTCCTGATTGGATAGTTATGTCAACATGGGGTTTTCACTGAAAGACTTTTTATGATGTCTACTTAGTCCTCAATGAAAATGGTGCCAGAAAAGGGTGCCAATCTGAAGTCCAATATGGCCACCATGGCAGCCATCTTGAAAATCTTGTTGTTGCTACTCCTTCTACATAGATGGTCATATCAACATCGGGTTTTCATTAGAAGACTCCTTATAACGTCTACTTGGTCTTAAATGAAAATGGTGCTGATCTGTCATCCGATGTCCGTCCATCCGTTAACACAAGTTTGTTATCACTACTCCTAGACTATTTTCAGGATTACCTTAAAACTATATATATATACATATTATCATGGCTACTCCTCCTGAACATACACATACAGACATGCACATATAGATAAAGCACCCTGAGCATAACTATCAAGTCACTTAAAACATAATTTTCCATGGCACTGTGAATTGTGACTTGCATTATGTTTGAAAGAAGTCTCATAATGATTAGTTTCATTGTCTTCTACCCTTTGATGAAGTATATCTGGGTCTACCTGGGCTTAAAGAGAGGAAGTGTTAGAGGTGTTATATATTTAGGCACTATGTGGCTTGTGCCTGCCTGTACTTTGATTTTCATTATCTTATTAGTAGCATTGTCTTCTACAATTTGATGAAGTATATCTGGGTCGACATAGGAGGTGTTAATTAAGCCCTGTGTAGTTTGTGTCTACTTGGGCAAGGGAGTTTGTATGGCTTTGTTTGACAGGCACAAATAAGAGTGGATGTTATGGGCCAGGTTGAGGATGGCTCTGGTGACATTGCTGGTGTTAGAGCTATTGTTTTATGTCTTAACACAGTTCAAGAAATCCATTATAAGTCCAAGCCAAGCATCCACTGCCCTGAAATAAAATTGTATTTGTTGATGGGAATACAGTACATTTAACTTTATTTTCATGTGAAGTAGTGATTTTGGACACATGTTATGAGTATTTGTAGAGTTGGAAATTAGTCCTAGGTTCATTCATCTGCTTCTGTGATGAGTTGTTCCTGACATGGATAGGGATACTGTCTTGATTTTCTTTGATGTGGATAAAATCTGGGTATTACCTTTCTGTGTGAATTTACATCCACATCATGAATATCTGGGTGAATCCAGAGAACTCAAATAGACTGGATCCATTGAAAGTGTTTTCTATAGTAGTGACATTGTTAGATTTACCACCATTTTATTTGTATGCAGAACTCTGGTAAGTATTTTCAGAAAGTAATAAAAATTTTAACAGCATCAGTCAGAGTGAAGATTTACTAAAAGCATTTAAGTACTCAGATGAACAATATAAATGATTACATAAATACAAGATGAATGAATAATCAAATGATATTCACTGATTTTGACAAAGTACTTCAAAGCAATTTTTTACCTGGCCACCATCTTGCAGCATGAATGAAATGATGAGAAACCACATTTTTTCATCATTCAAAATAGAAGACATTGTTAAAAGGAAGAAATGGTCTTAAATTGATTTTCTGGAAAGTCTTTTCATCCAGTAGAGCATCAGTCTCTTCTAGGGACTCTTGTTCATCTTTTCTGGAGGGCTGGATTCAAGAGGTAGTGGAGCTTATTTCCTAATGTTAATGTGATCAGGTAAGTATTCTCAGAGAAACATAATTTACTAACACTTTTACTATTCAATAGAAAATTCAAATAGAAAACATTCAGAAATTATAAACATCAATACATACTGTTTATTTCTTCAAAATTAACTTTAAAAAGATTGATTGCTCCTCTTGCCATGTCCTTACATTACAGAAGAGTAAAATTGGAGAGTGAACCAAATGTCAGTTCTACTTAGACTGGTTTCCTGTTGTTGTATCTAATGGCAGGGAACCATGTAACTTTTAGCTTTACATAAGCTAAGATAATATATATTGTTATGCATGTGAAAGAAGACTAGGATAAAGTAATATCCAGTAACAATTTGTATTTTCATTGATTAAAAAGCTATTCTCAATCTAGACTAAAAACAAAAATTATAGAAATAATTTTACACCCAGCAGCAGTAGCTACAAGTACTACTACTACTACTACAGTAACTGCTACTATTAAAATTATTATTATTATTATTATTATTAATATTATTATTATTATTATTATTATTGACTACAATTCATCCCTTGGGTATCATAGAATATTAATCAAGTCTTCCTGATGGTCTCTCGTGTCTTCCTTTTTTGGGAGCATAGGATGGCCTCTGCTTCTGGAGATGGAAATTGTTGTTAGGTTCTGAAGCAGATTTTATGAATAATGGTATTTTTAAAAATAACACGTTATATCACCTGCTTTTATATTGTAGAAAAGAATGTTATATTTTATTACTTTGTGACTTGTATTCCGGGTCACAAATCTGTAAACAAAAAATCAAGGTTACCATATATACTTATAAATTGGGTCCAACTGCAAACTGCATAGAACCGTCACATTATGCGCTGGTAGATCAGTGTCTGTATTTGTGTGATTAGTCCTAACAAACTGCATAGACTGGTACATTATGCGATGGCAGATCTGGGATGCATCAGACTTAAAAGCGAGTATACACAGTAAGGTTATTTGAATGTGAATTTATTTCTGCATGATGATTCATGTGTACTACTGTAGACTGCTGAATACTTTGTGGAGTCTAACTGAGTAATTGGTGATTACATGCTGGTTTTATCAAATATAATGGGTATTAATTAGAGCTGCATATTGCAAACAAGCTTGTATCATATTAATGTGACATAATATGACTATTTATCTACAATATGATATGTATCATAATTTTATCATTATTTCAGTATTTATTTTTTAATAACATAAGTTTGCCTATAAATGTTACATTTATTTTCTTAGTTATAAGTAGCAGTCTCTCAAAAACATAATTTATAACAAATTCTTGTTAATGTTTTGGAACTTATTTTTTGGGAAATACAGGATAAGCAAGATATAAGATAAAAAAAAACAATAAGAACATGTTTGCCTTTAAATTTCTTTCAGTGCAAAACTTTAAAAAAATCAGAATTTTGTATTGCGTTTTTAAATGCAGCACTACTATAGCGGTCATCAGATATTAATGTTCAGTATATGTATTGCATTACATTGATATATCATGCCACCCATAGCATTACAGTCACTGTGAAAATTCTTAAAACAAAAATTGCAGATCTTCAATTTATTGTGGTTACTTTTAAATGCAGAAGTCTTTTCTTCCAGTCCAACACCAAAGGTTTACTGGTCCAAGGTTAATGGGACACTTCCTGATAGGGCTTCTATCAAGAGTTTTGGACAGGAGTTATGGATCTCCAATGTACAGCTGACCGATCAAGGAAACTATGAGTGTGAGGGGATCAATCTGGAAACCACACAGAGGGCAACCAAATCTATCTACATTTCAGTGGAATGTAATTATTAGTATTATTGTTATTATTATTAGTATTAGTATTATTATTGATATCAGTTTTACTTGTTAACCCTTTTGCAGCGGGATACAACTTCAGTCGTACTTTACCTTTGCCAGCGGGATACGACTCCGGTCGTATGTTCACTATATTCCGTTACCAACTTTGCAGACACGTGTTTTTAACTGTATAAAACATCATCAGTTCACGTGCACTCTTTTGAAAAGAAGGAAATAAAGGTAGAAGGTGCACCTAGCATTACCAGATTGTGTTTAAAAGACCCCAAAACTGGTAAAAATTTGATTTCAAAATTAGTTTTAACGTGCGGAGATAAAAAATGGCGGTCATATTCTGAAGAGGGAATTGAAGACAGTTGTGTGCTTGCTGAATTAGTTGAAAATAAAGACCATTTCGTGCGGAAAATTGACATTCCAGGCAGTGGGGATCGCCATCTTTACTTCTTCAAAATGAACGGAGCTGATGATAACTGGTTATTTGAAAATTTGATTTCAAACACGACTTTTAATGTGTAGAGATCAACATGGCAGACAGTGCTGAAACAGCAAGTTATGGCAGTGATGTGGATGCTGATTTTGATGAAAATATAGACAATTTTGTGGGGAAAAAATTTATGTTTTAAGCAGTGCAGATCGTAAGCTTGACTTCGATGAAATGAACGGAGATTATGATAACTGGTTAGTAGAAAATTTGATTTCAAAACTGAATTTTAACGTGTAATTCAAAATGGTGGAAAGTACTGAAGTGGCCGTGATGTTGATACCGATTTTGATGAAAATTTAGACAATTTTGTGGGGGAAATTTATATTGTAGGCAGTGGGGATCATGATCTTGGTTGCATCGAATGAACTGAGCAGACGATAAATAGTTAATTGGTATTTTTGACTCTGATATTGACGATGATGAAGACGTGGATGCTTTTCAAGCTAACTGGACATTTTGAGAACTTCACTTCTCATAAAGTTCGCACATATACCAATGTTGGGTGTGTGCATAATATTATGAAAATTTTCTGCATCCCTGGTAATGGACCAAAATACCCAACATAACTCTGATATTATTACATTAAAATTTATTGTGGAATAAAAACAATTAACCAAAATGAAAAGCTTTGTCGACTTAACAGTAAGGAGTAAGGATTATTCTGTTTGTTCTCCAATTCTCATACGAGTAAATTTAATAAATTTGTAATAACTTTCGATATTCTTGATGGATTTTTATTATTTTGTCACCTTCTTAAATGGCATAAAATTCCCCCCATTTCATACAGTTACATAGAGGAGGTAAAATGAATATTGCAGATGGGAAAATTGCATTGAAAGTTAGTTTTTTAAAAAAAATGTGAAACATGTTTTTTTGCTTACATAACTTATCTTTCAACTGAAGTTTTACGTCTTAAAATTTTCAGTAAAAAAATATATGACCTGAAGGACAATGTTATGCTTTTTAAAATAATTTCAAAAAATTGTCCTGTAAAACCAGATTGACCAATGTCACTGCATTCTCCCATGCTGCTACACCACTGACTGTAAAAATTTCCAGTTCTACAAAACTGCCTCTCTGAATGGGCTTCAGTATGAAAAGGGTTAAAGGCCAGAAGAGCTTATATGATGGTCTCTTATCTATCTAGTGACCAGAGTCCATTATCAGTTGTTTGTCATCACTAGTCCTCCTAAAATACTTTAAATCATTAATCTTTTATCCTGCAGTCTTGTTGCTTCTAAATGAAAATAGTTCCCTTCATCATCCAATATGGCTGCCATGATGGCCATCTTGAAAATCTTCTTATCGCTACTCCTTATAAATGGAAGGTCATATACATGTGATTTGTTTTGCAATATTTCATTGGTTTTAAATCAAAATGATGCAGAGTTAACCACCAAAATGACCACCATGGTGCCAATCTGTGGCAGTCATCTTGATAATCTTGTAATTGCTTCTCCACCTGAAGGTATGGTTTTATTGACATGAGGTTTGCACTTAAACACTTATTGCATTAGGTAGTTGTTTCTTAATGACAATGTTGCAGATCTGACCACTAACATGGCTATATTGATAGTATCACTGAAATACTTTTAATGATATGTATGGTCTTAATTGAAAATGGTGCCAGTATGAGTTCCAACATCACCACCACAGTGACCATCTTTGAAATCTTTCTTCATTGCTCCTGCTGAATGGATGGTTGTATTTACGTGGATTTTCATTAATTTACTTCTTATGGTATGTAGTTCATCCTATTTAAAAATGGTGCAAATATGACCTCCAACATTGCTGCCATTGTAGCCATTTTGACAGTCTTGTTGTCTCCTCTTCTGGATGGATTTTCATATCATCATAGCATTTTTACAGAAAGACTTACATATAAAACGAACTTTGTCCTAAATGAAAATAGTGAAAATTTGACCTTCAGTGTGGCTCTCACAGTGGCCAGCTTGAATATCTTGTAATTGCTTCCCCTTCTTACATTGACATGAAATTTTCACAAAAACACCACTGTTAAAATGTAATTAATCATAATCTAAATGGTGCTCATTTGATATTGAGCATGGCTTCCACAGGTGCCATCTTAAAAATCAATTTATCCATACTTCTGTATGGATGGTCATATCGGTGAGTTTTCACCAGTGACTTTTTATGATGTAGTTGGTACTAGTCAGTCTGTTCATGCTTCAGAACACCATAACTTTACTAAATAGAAATAGATTTTGATCAAACTTATATATCTCAGCACTATTATGAATGAGTTTGGTAACCAGTCCAACTTGACCTTGGAATCAAGTTCAGAGTTAAATTCTTACAATTTGTACTTAAGTGAGCTTAATAACACAGTAACCTGTACGTATATATGGATGGATGCTTTTATGTTCAATGGTTCAATGGTTTGTATATAGATTTTTATTTTTAGTAGAATCATGTATAGATGATTGAAATTTATCAAACATGAAGTGTTTTCTCTGAAGATTACCTTGAATGAATGCAAGTTAAATTGTCATAACTTGGGTTGGTGATCGGTAATGACTTGTGAATACAGTTAGGCAAATAGTTTCTATGGTTTTAATCAGGCTTGACATGTGGGTACAGTGACTGTATCTGAGATGAGTTTAATGATCCACCCATGACATCAGGTTTCATGTCAAGGGTCATGACTTACATTGTTGTACTACACTTATCTTGTCAACATGGGCATATTGGAATAGTTTTTGTTGAGGCCATCTTGGCAGAAGGTTGGCATAACAATCATTTTGATGTCTGTGTACATGTCCATCCATCCATCTGGCCTTGCATCTGACCACACCTAGATTAATCTCATTGTTAACATTTTCTCTTTGGTCTGTTTCTCGAATACAGTTGTCTACAGTCATGTTACTTGGTATGTTGATACATCTTGATGTGTACAGTATCAGCCTTCCAAAAGCTTGGGAGTGGGCTCAGCATGTAGGCCATGGACAACTTTGTTGGGGTTTTTCAAGAATATCTAAGACGGTTTCAGTGCTTGGCATTTAAAAAGGATAAATTTTAAAAGAAAGAGGACTTTGTGGATTCCTACAGATTCTTTTTGGCCAGCAAATCGTCAATCCCTTCAAAGGACTCTTCTCCATCCTCTTCTTATTAATAATATTAATATCATTAGCTGTACTGGTCATAGACCAGGAGAGCTTATGCAGTAGCCTGTTGTTGATCTGTCTGTTAGCACTTGGGGTTTTCACCAGATGACTTATGATGTCTAGTTGGTCCTATATGAAAACGGTTCCAAACCAACATCAAACATGGTGGTCACAAGGGTCATCTTGAAAATCTTGTTATCGCTACTCCTCCTGAATGGATGGTCATATCAACAAGATGTTTTTTACTAAAAAGCTTCTTATGATGTCTAGTTAGTCCTAAATGAAAATGGTGCTGCTCTGACATCCAATATGGCCACCACAGTGGCCATCTTGAAAATCTTGTCAATACTTCTCCTGAATGAAGGGTCATTGCAACATAGGGTTTTCATTGAAAGACTTCTTATGGTGTCTAGTGGTCATAAATGAAAATGGTGTTGATCTGACCTTCAATATGGCTGCATCAATGGCCAGCTTGAAAATCTTGTTATCACTACTGCACCTTGATGGCTGGTCATATTGACATTGTACTTTCACTAAAAGACTTCTTATGTTGGTCTTAAATGGAAATGTTACCAATATGATATCCAATATAGCCACCATGGCAGGCATCTTGAAACTCTTGTTATCATTGCTCCAAAAAATAAAGTCATATCAGCATGGGGTTTTCACCAGAAGACTTCTTAAGATGTGTTGTTGGTAATAAATTAAAATGGTGCCAGTTTGATATCAAGTAGGGGCCACATGGTGGCCATCTTGAAAATCTTTTTGTCGCTATTACGCTGAAATGGAAAGTCATTTTTCATGGGTTTTTCATCAGAAGAGTTCTTTTCGTGTCTAGTTGGTCCTAAATGAAAATGATGCAAACTGACCCTCTATATGGCCACCATGGTTTTACATGGGGTTTTCACAAACAGTCTTCTTATAATACCTAGTTGATCCTAAAAGAAAATGGTGCCAATCATGCATCCTATATGGCTGACATGATGGCCATCTTGAAAATCTTTTTGCCATTATTTTCCCAGAATGGATGGTCATATTTACATGTAGTTTTCACCAAAAGACTTCTAATGATGTCTACTTGGTCCTAAACGGAAATGGTGCCAATCTGACATCCAGTATGCTAATTTGAAAATCTTGTTATTGCTGAAGAATATCAGAGATACTTTCAACACTCGGCATTTAAAAGGAAGAAATGGTCTTATCTTGAATTCCTGGAAATTCTTTTTTTGGCCAGTAGAGCGTCAGTCCCTTTGAGGGACTCTTGTTATAATGATATCTTTTTAATATTCGTTATTAGTTGAGCAAATAACAGCAGCATTTAGTTGATACTGATGAAGCTGTTTGAAGAACGCAAAACAATATCTAAAACTTTTTGTATCATAAACGTATAAAACAAAAAACAAAAAAATGTTTAATCGTTATTAATATCCAAAGTCTCATTATTTGTATTATTCTTTTATATCTACACATCTTTTACAGATCTGCCAACCTTATAATTGAACCAAAATGCTTACTAAAAAAATCCTTAAACTATTTACTTACGGAACAGTAGACAAAAATATGAAAATGCAATCGTTGTGGTCAAATCTGGATATTGTCTTGTCTGAGTGTGGTCCAGATCTGGGTTTTCATATTAGAGTCAGTCGAGTTGGTTGGGGAAGCAGACTACTTCACAGGAATATCTCAGACACTTTAATTGCCCATGTTTTACATGTAAAAGTTGTGGATGATCGAGCTTTGGCTTTTATATTTAAGCATATTCTGAAGATGTTGTTCAACAAACGAAAACATGTTGAAGCCAAACGGGACAATCAACCACTTAAATGGTCCTAACAGTCACACAGAATATTTAGATACTTGTCCATGCATGGAAAAATAAAAAAAAAGCAATAAAGACAACAATTACATTCATTGGACATCATGTCATGGCAATTTGAGTATTGCTTACAGTGAGAGTGGTGATTGCTGCCATGTGACATTTAAAAAAACGTTACATCGAGCTGATAGATCTAGCAAAAAGTCATTGACCTCCATTTTTCTGTGGAACTACAGTTTCTGAACCTTTTTAGTTGAATTTAATGTAGTCTTTGTTACACTAGGCCACACTTTTAATCTTTTCAATTGCATGTTTTCCAAGTCGACAAGTGGTACATGATATTTTTGTTACACCTTACTGAAAATTGGTCTGACTTATGAAAAATATTGACTGCCTTACTGAGTAGGGTTGGCAGGTTTGCTTGTATAAAAAATTAATTAAATGTTTGCTCAGGATGAATCATCAGAATGCTATTATGTAATTTATAGCAATCCCAAAATGGTACATATACATTTCAGAATTAATGTTTTTAAATTGTCTTTATTTGGGACAAACTGTTCCACAGTTAAAAATACAGTGAACAAATTTGACTAAATTTATTAAGCAGTACTTTTTGCTAGTCCCAAGAGGTTAATTCTACACAGGTTTTGCTGTAAGAATGATTAACCTACCTATTCTGTGTGTGCTTGTCCAGTTATTTATAAAATTTGGAACAAATAAAGTAGCAGCATGTATGATATGCATAATTCAAAATTTGATTTGTAAAATCAAATTTTCTGTAGTTATTACGTTACTGTGAATTCATTATTTTTCATGGGTTACCAACTGTTTTGGATTCCGTGGTTCCTGTAAATCACAAATTTAAAACCCCAGCAAACAATGATCTATCTGTTTAGACACTAAGTGTACCCTTCCATAACCAGATGTTTAAGTGTCCACAAAGTGTCATTTTCAGCACAACCATGAAAATTAATACCCATAAAATAAATGAATTTGCAGTACAGCACTAGTATGTAAGCAGTAATATCAAAAGCAAGAGCAAAAGAAATTTGTAAAAAGTCATTACAGGAAAGTATCTCTTGAGACATGAACTGCTGGCATTATACACAGATTCCTCTTTGTAATGCTGTTCCTAGAGTCATTAAAGTGATCTGTCTTATAACTGAAGGAACCTTAATGTGAGGTATATTCCAGTAAGATTGTGTCCTGAAAGTGCATTAAAACACAAGAATAGAGTATTTAATAATGTAAAATTATGTTATAATATTAGGTCTCATGATCTAAGAAATGAAATCAAATAAATTACTTAGCAGTGATAACACAAAATGTGATTGATTTAATGGAATACATGACCATATCGGCAGTATAATAGGGTCAGCCTAATACTGAGGTCATCTGTACTGTATTATGAGATAATGCATGAGTAAGCTGCTTGTGGTAAATAGATTATTATTTTTTTAGTGAGTTTTATGAATTTCATGTCTAATAAACATGAACTTAAGATTCCAAGAATCTTCTCACTGTTAATCTTATTCAACCTCTCACATTGCTTCGTGAGATCTCTGCCAATCAGGGTCTGGTCAAATGCTTCATTGATCATTTTTACCTATAGAAGGTGCTTTAGTCAAACTTTGGTGAAGTGAAATTAAAAAGACATTTCTTCCTATCTCAGAATTTATCTAGACATACTTTCTGCAATCATTCAAACCAAAATTACATTGTAAGCTTCAAACGATACAATTAAACATCACTTTATAAACAGATGCCAATGCAGGAGGTGTGTCACAGTCAGCCAATGAAACTGTTTGATTCAGTGTTTTACAGCAACATAAGTAGGTTATTGAATGCCATAGGAATTGGAGTAAAGTGCCTTGCTAATGGACACACCACAGTAGCCAAATCAGGATGATTCAGTGGTAGGATTCAAATCCACACCCTTTTAGTCAGGAGTCCAGCACACTAACCAGTAAGGCACTGTGACTTCTCTATGGTTATATTTATCATGACATGGTCTCATCATCATAATAATGTATTATGTCATTTCAGCAGTCAATCAGATAAGTTTCCAAAATTGGGAGTCTCATTCTGGCATTACAGGGAAAACTTTTTTTTTTTTACCAGTCCCTAGTTTTGCAGATTTCTAACAGAGCCATGCTAGAGGTCTGGCTGAATGAGACTACCTCGGTGTACAAACTTAATGTGTTGCTACATTAAATTTTAGCTGCATTCCATGAAGTAATGTGCCTGCCATATTGTGGTATAAAAATTGAAGATATTTTAAGGCTTTAATAGATAGTAAAATAATGTGATTGGATTAAATACAGTGAATTTTTTTATATAATAAAAACAAATAGCTCATGACATATGGCTTTTGTTATATAAAATATGTGTTCATGAACTTTCACTTTGCAAGGAATAAAATTGTGATTGTTAAATACAATCTTGCATTATCAGCACACTATATGTGACGTTTGCTTTACCGTATGTACTCGCTTAAAAGTAGTGTCCAACTGCAAAAGAACATAGACCCTGATATGCCGTCACATAATGCACCAGCAGATCAGGATCTATGTTGCTTGTTCTACTGATTACTCCTAACAAACTGCATAGACCCAGATCTGGTGGTACATTATCTGATGGCAGATCTGTGTTTGTTGAGGTTGCAGTTGGACTCGACTTATAAGCGAGTATAGATGGGTACATACAATCTTGATGTAATTTGCTTCCAGCTGCACCAATATGGGTGAAAGAACCAAAAGATGCAGAAGTGGGTAATGGAGAGAGTGCGACCTTTATTTGTACGGCCACAGGGATTCCTGCTCCGGAGTACTTTTGGTACATCAATGGTGTTCGATTGCAGGGTGAGTATTCATGATTATCCCACCACTTATATATGTGTTTTAATTGATCCATGTTTATTTGTTATGTCATGAAAACCAAATACTTGCATTTAAGTTTGGTCCAGCTTAAAACAACAGAGACCCTGATCTGCTGGCGCATAATGTGCTCTGACAGATTAGGGTCTATGTTGTTTGTTCTTCAGATTAGTCCTAACAAACTGCATAGATCCAGATCTTCTGGTGCATTATATGATGGCAGGTCTAGGTCTATGCAATTTGCAGTTGGATCTTACGTATACATGAGTATATACATGTCTTTTGACCCCCCTCCCCATTAAGAAACTCATAGCCCTAGTTAAGAAACATATTTACGTATTTTATGCAAATTGACTAAAACACACAAAACAATACAAGTTTAAACATTTAGCCTCAAACTGTCAGTGTATTGCTCCTGTTATTAGGACAGTCTCTGTTTTATGATGGTGCATTTAATCAATATACACTATGCTTCTGGGGTAAGATTTTCCATGTACTTTTGAAATGATTGTACTTGATTGGTATTAGAACACTCAGATAGAACCACATTTTCAAAATGCAAGCTGAAGTAGTCTTGATCACTAAGCTGTTTGATGCATTCTAAAAGGTGTGGATAACATCTTCATGAATCAGACTCGGGTATTGTAAGTTTGTGTTTTGCAGTGTTTGCAAATTATCCAGACTTGCCAACCCTTACTATTTGACTGTAAGCCTTACTGAAATTAGTAATAAATTACAGACTTATGGAATAATAGCAACAAATATGAAAAAATACGATTGTTGCAGTCATATCCTGATATTGGGTTGTCCAGGTTTGGTTTGGATCCTGGCTTTCACAGTAGATTCAGTAGAATCAGTCAGGGAACCAGATTAACTTTACTGGAGTACCTCAGACACTTTAATCTGCCAGTATTTTTGATACAAAATAGTTGCATGATCAAACTTTTGCTTACAGCATAATCTAGAAATGTCGTCTAATAGGCGAAAATGCATTGACAACAAAAGAGACAATCAGTCTATTGGAAAGTTCAAACAATCAGCACAGAAGTATCAAAGGAAGTGTTCAGAGTTTGGGGAAAAAAAGCAGGAAAGGCAGCAATTATTCTGGGTACATTTATTGGACATCATATTGTGTTGATTTGAGTATTGCTTTTGGCAGAAGAGATAATTACTGCCACCAGGTGAAATCAGCTAAAAAAAAAATAAAAAAAATAAAAGGATTACGTCAATTTTAGTGATTTAGCAAGTAGTCATTGACCTCCATGGGGTTTGGAACTGCAGTTTCTGAAACTGGACTAAAGTCTAAGTGTACATGACAAACTTTTTCGTTGAACATAATGTTGCCTTCACTGCATTAAATCATGCCACTGAACTTTTTAAATGCATGTTTTCCAATTTGACAATAGCAGTACATGATATTTTGTTACACCTTACTGAAAATTGGTTGAACTTTTGGAAAAATATTGACTACCTTACTTGAAAGGTCTTTTTAGGGTTAGCAGGTCTGAATATTCCATCAGATTTCAAACAACACAATTGCCTGTACATCCATCCATCTATTAACATTGGCTTGTCAGAGATTGAAACATCTCCAATTTCAGCGAAGTTTCTCAGAACTTTTTTTACTGAGAATCCGCTCTCTGAATTATGATCCCTTTTCTCTGATCTTTTGCCATGTCAACTTCATGGTTAAATGATGTTTTTAGCAGTAAAAATTTTCTAAGGTAAGAAAACATGCTATCACTAGTTCTGTTTCTGGTAGCAGGTACATGTGCTATACATTTTCCTTCTCACTGTTAGATACAGTACATGCAAAATGAGTTCAAGTCTATATACTTCAAGTCACACGGAAAAATGGTGGCCAATGAAACACCAAGAAATAAAAGTGAATTTCAAGTCACAATCAACAATATTTGAATGAGTATTCCATTATGTTTCCTGCATTCTCAAAGTCATATTACACATTTTGCAAGGTCAGTGCTAGTTTATATATATATATATATATCTAGTACGTGGAGGAAAGTCAACTCTATGGAGATACACTTGAACTTGAAACCAACATGCAGATCATGCAAAGGCATGTAAGAGATATTAAAAATGTAATAATTATTCATGCAGCAAAGCGACTTATCAGTTATTAAAGTAGAAGTCATCTTGACAGAGTTTCTTGCTGAAAACATTCTACCTTTGTCATTGGTAAACTCGACAGGGGAGATGATCTGGAACATGTACTCAATTCCAATATCGATATGGTAGGACTAAGACTACTAGAGAGATACATTTATTCTCAAAATATTATTTTTCTTGCTGATTAAAACTTTCAAACTTGCTCAGTGATATGAAACCAATATTTCTACATTTCTCCCCCTCACCCCCACCCCCCATTTGTTAGGATGCACAGGATAACCACTTTTCTATGACCTTGGTAATCAAGGTGAGGTAATCACTAGACATTTGCACTTCCAAAGCTTGTGAACATGATAGTACAAACAAATACTACTGGTATATTCATCAAAATTAGTAAATTGTTTCATTTTAACCAGATCTCAGATGCGTTGGAGATTCATTATTCAGTGATATTTTTTTACTTCAGGGTCAAAAGTAATGACTTTCGTTTTGAACGCTGATAGTTTGTGCACATGATAACTCAAATATCACGTAATTTCAATCAAACTTTATAGACATAACTGAAAAATTATGTGAGAACTAAGGAGACTTTTCCTGGAATCCTACAGACTTCAAGTGTATTGACTTGTGCTCCACAAGACAAAACTTCTTTGATGTCAGTCAGTGAAGATGCTTTTTGATGTACTGCAAGAAAAATCTTGGACTTTCTTAAAGAATGCAGTTTTCATAAAAAAAAAACATTGTGTATTTTAAGGGTTCTACCTTTGTTTAAAGTTTATTTTTTATAATATAAAGAATTTTTATATCTTGACCTTTTTACTTGTACAGTTATACATGTTTATTTTAAAATCAGAAAGGTTTTCATCCCAAAGAATTTAGCATTTTAAAAAAAAAAATTACCTTTCCTGTCAATTGCCTGACTTAATTGAGGAATGGACTAATGTGCTGTTAACTCATGTATACACGTAAGTACATACATAATCTTTTTCAGTGTCTTCAAGGGACTCTTGTTTTGAATATATATAGCTTTGCATTTTTTTAAGAGAATAAATAAGTTTACTCTGTTTTTTTCTTTTTCTGTAGATGTGCGAGATCCAAGAATATTTGGCAGTCAACACTTCCAGAAACCAAACAATAACAACATAACCTTTGTGAATCTGACACTTGATTATCATATGAATATACAGTGTAATGCCAGCAACAAACATGGCTATGTGTTTTCTGATGTCTACTTAAATGTATTGGGTAGGCTGTTTATCCTGTTTCTAATTTGATTATTTTATTTCATTTGTTTGTGTGTGTGTGTAAGAGAGAGAGAGGTAGTGTTTCCTATAGGACATTTTAGTATCACATGTTGTTATAACACTGTACCATGACCTCATTCATTGGCACCATGACTATTTGTACATGCCAAGACCTTTTTACCATCCAAAATTACATTCTGGATTTTTCTGTATTGTGTCATTTTCCAGTTCCAAATTTTGTAACGTCTTTGCAATACCTATACTGCACAAGTTGTTTCCCTTGCTTTGATAGTGACAGCGGACCATTTAAGCTTGTCTTCATGACCAGATGTTGCAATCTCATCAGATCATTTTGATGTTTATTCAGGAAAGTTATTCCATTGAAGTTTGACAAGCTTCCAGATGCACAGTTGAGTCTTTAAACAAACTTGTCCAAATAAAGTCGGGGTAATTTCCCAAGTGAGTATAGGTCAATCACTAATGTTGCTGTGATAGGGGATCTTTGGAACAGATGTGTACATTATTCAAAATGGTTCAAGCATCTGGAAGCATTAGGCTGCTTAGTTCTTGATTTAAATATGCAGATTTTTTGGATTTATTGTACTGGAATTAGAATTTGATATTTTCAGCCCCTCCCAAAGAAAGATCTAACATGCCCCTCCCCCCCCCCCCCCCCCCCGCCATTGGTATTTTTATGTTTTTCATAACCACAATGAACTCTTACAATGATGCATATACTGGGGGTGGGGGTGGGGTGATTCATAGATCCTGAAACGGTACAAGTGGATTTAAAGTTATTGGACTTATTCAGAAGTGAGAAAGATTATAAGTGAAGTTTAATGTCATACAAGGAGAAAAAGAGCGTCCTTATATGAATCTTCAGAATTAAAAAGAAACATATGGCATGGAGGAACTGCATACACTTATTAAAAATATGTTTTACAAGTTTGTTCTATTTTGCACTTAATTTCAGCTATTGAATACTCAGATATTGATTCATTGTATGTATCATTTTGGGAGCTGACCAATGTTGGGAATAATTGCTTAATCTATTGTCCTTTAATTAATCCATTTCTAATCTGCATGGTTCATGCCTTTTTTTCACTAAACGTATAATTGACATGATTTTTTATTTCCTAAAAGTATAATTGACATGATTTTTATTTCCTAAATGTATAATTGACATGATTTTTTATTTCCTAAAAGTATAATTGACATGATTTTTTATTTCCTAAAAGTATAATTGACATGATTTTTTATTTCCTAAACGTATAATTGACATGATTTTTTATTTCCTAAAAGTATAATTGACATGATTTTTTATTTCCTAAAAGTATAATTGACATGATTTTTTATTTCCTAAATGTATAATTGACATGATTTTTTATTTCCTAAAAGTATAATTGACATGATTTTTTTTCATAAACGTATAATTGACATGATTTTTTATTTCCTAAAAGTATAATTGAAATGATTTTTTATTTCCTTAACGTATAATTGACATGATTTTTTATTTCCTAAAAGTATAATTTACATGATTTTTTATTTCCTAAACATATAATTGACATGATTTTGTGTTTCCTAAATGTATAATTGACATGATTTTTTATTTCCTAAATGTATAATTGACATAAATACAAATCTCCTTTTGAAATCGAATTCTGAATCACTGCCATCTTTCCATGGGTGGTCTTCATGCATTGGCTGTTCAACTGGCAATCACTCTGACATCTCCTAACCCCTCCATGGTGGAGGTACTGCAGGTGTACAGCTTGTGCCAGCAGAGTCCGTGGTTAGATCTTAGATACTTAGATACTTACCCCTCTACTGTGGTGCTTCAACATGGATTGAGCATGGAAGGGCACTGACTGTTCCACCTTGATGAGTGGAGAAACAAAAAATCACATATATACTCATGTATAAGCCGATTCCAGCTGCAAACTACATAGACCCAGATCTGCCATCGCATAATGCGTCGGCAGATCTGGGTTTATGCAGTTTGTAAGGACTAATCAGTAGAACAAACAACATAGACCCTGATCTGCTGGCGCATTATGCGACAGCAGATCAGGGTCTATGTTGTTTGCATTTGGACTAGGATTATATGCGAGTATAGACGATAAGCTGACATTGAGGAATGTTGTTCCTAATTGGGTCTAATTCATTGTAGGCCTTTGTAATTAACTGTCAAAATGTGTCCAGTTTCAATTGTAAAACTGACATGATGATTGGTAGGTGTAGCTTGATAGCTGGTTGATCACCTATGAAAGACAGTTAAGGTATCACCATATGTCACTCATACCCTAGCAAGTGCCAATTATTATGGACCACAAACAAATACTGTTGCTGGCAAGATGTGAGCATCACATGATTTATAGGTACAATGGCAGCTTGTTGGACAATCAAGCCTAATGTTTGTCGCCTGACTGCCACCATATGTCATATAGAAATTCAAATTGTCATAACTGAAACATTTTTCATGAAATGTTTAGTATGCACTAAAAAGTTAACACTAATTCACATGTAATTCACATGTGGTAAGTGTCAGCATAAAATACTTGGATTTTATATTATGTGCTGTGCTGATGAGTAAGGAATGGTTATCTTGGCTCTGGTGATAGGTCAATTGGCTCTGGTGATAGGTCACTTGGCTCTGGTGATAGGTCACTTGGCTCTGGTGATAGGTCAATTGGCTCTGGTGATAAGTTAATTGGCTCTGGTGATAGGTCACTTGGCTCTGGGTGATCGGTCAATTGGCTCTGGTGATAGGTCAATTGGCTCTGGTGATAAGTCAGTTGGCTCTGGTGATAGGTCACTTGGCTCTGGTGATAGGTCACTTGGCTCTGGTGATAGGTCACTTGGCTCTGGTGATAGGTCACTTGGCTCTGGTGATAGGTCACTTGGCTCTAGTGATAAGTCACTTGGCTCTGGTGATAGGTCAATTGGCTCTGGTAATAAGTCAATTGGCTCTTGTGATAAGTCACTTGGCTCTGGTGATAGGTCACTTGGCTCTGGTGATAGGTCAGTTGGCTCTGGTGATAGGTCAATTGGCTCTGGTGATAGGTCAATTGGCTAATGAGGGAGACTAATTAACCTAAGATTTCGTTCAGCAAAGATCAAGAGTTTTTTTTTGTTTTTTTCACACATTAATTGCAGCAGGTAGATTCCTGAGCTCTACTTACTTGATATAACATGTACACTTTTTAGACCCCATAGCTGGCTTAAAAATCTGGCTTTTCACTATACAAAGAGAGTGTAGCTGGGGTGAGTTTGCAGAGTGGGCTGGGGGGGGGAGAGGAGAATGAAGAACTGAGACATGGGACATCCTTTTCTGAGGAATTCTAGTATAAGTATATATCAAAAGACATATCTATAGCAAGTTAAGCTTGTCCTTGAACTTCAATTCAGTACTAATGGATTTCCAGAATCTTATAGTTGCTTTTGTTTTAATAGATTAAATTAAATGAAGAGTCATGATAAGACAACAGAAATTGTTGAAAAAAATGTCAGTTTAGTCTGGTCTTATTTATTTTTTACAAATTATTATGTTTCATAAATGTTTGGTAAACCTGATAGTTTAATAAATGTAATGTGTACTTTAACCAATTTAATGTGTAATTTAACAACAGTCAGATAAAAATGTTGGATTATAAAGAACTTACTATATTTCAATTTGATATTTTGATTACCATAGTGAAAAAGAAGAAAGAAATTTTGCGTAACAAAAAAAACTTTCTTCATTCTTAGCTGAGGCTCCTACAATAATTGAGCCACCACCACCCATGTTGAAAGTTGCAGAAGGAAAGACTGTTAACATTACATGTAAAACAAGTGGCAAACCAGATCCCCTCATCACTTGGTACAGAGGAAGAAGTCTTATTACAGGTGGTCGATACACCATTCAGGAATCGGGGAGTCTTACAATAGAGGTAAGTAAGTGAACAGTGTACAAGTCCAGATTATGCAAAAATTTTTATATTATGTGCATCACATTTTTTTTTTTAAAAAGTGTTGTGGGTATTGTGATCACCTATATCAGTCCATTCATCTGTCCGTCTTTTCCATCTGTCATGCTAACTAGAGCAGTTAGTGTTTTAGACAAAAATTTACAAAATCTGTTGGATTAGTCCTCCTACGATGTAAAGTGGTGAAACATGCATTTTGTTTATAGCTCGGCCCCCTAGAGCCACAGGGAGGTGTCAGAAGGTTAAAATGGTTCAAAAGTTAAATTAATGCCAAAATATATTTATAATAAATTTTGTATATGGAATTGCATATATGCAGCTGACTTTGCACCTGGGTCTCCAGGGACTTAATCCATGGCTTACAACTTCTTAACTATTGAGATCCCCACCCTGTAATCATACATACATTTACTGGGCATGAAAAGTCAATTTCAGATGTGCAAATTGACATTGGTGTCTTGGTTTATCCATGCTCATGGGAGATTTAACCCCTGGGTCATGACTGGACAATATTGAGATTTAAATACCATATATGTATATATATATACACACACACACATACTTGCACTGGGCACACACACACACACACACACACACACACACACACACACACACACACACACACACACATACTTGCATTGGGCATGAAAAGACAAATGCACATATACACTGATGTTCACTCACAGGTCTCTCAACCCACAGATACTTAACTGCTGGTTTTTAACTTTGAGTCTATTTATACTATAACAACATACTGTATGTATACTTGGTAACCATGTAAAGACGAATTCAGATTGGGGCTATAGGTCTAGCCTTACTCCCCAGGGGACTTCACCCTGCCCCAGGGGACTTAGCCGTGCATCATAACTTGGAAACCTTTAGGAGCAGCCAGCCCCACCTTATAACCAAATACATAATTACTTTATATAAAAAGACAAAATGGACATGTGGAGCCAACATTAGCCCTGGGTCAATCCTTACCTAGGGGACTTGGCCAAGAGATTAAAATTTGGTATGGGGTCAGAACAAGTAAGCATGGGGATATATGTTTTACAAGCACATTGTTTTTGTTTGTGTTTTTACCAGATCCATTTTAGCACTACAATGCCATTGAGAGCAAGATTTTGCTATTCCAATCTTGAGAATATTCAATCAGAGATAAAGTGAAACAAGTATAAAATACATTGATTGTGTTCAACACCTATGCTCACTTAAACAGTATGTAGTATAAAAGACATAGACCGTGTGCAGCACCTATACCCACTTAAACAGTATGTAGTATAAAATACATAGACTGTGTGCAGCCCATATTGCCCACTTAAACAGTATGTAGTATAAAATACATAAACTGTGTGCAGCACCTATGCCCACTTAAACAGTATGTAAATTGTTCTCAGTGTGGTGGGAATGCCGATGACCAAATTGGATTCAAGAGTTAGTCCAGAAGTTTTTTTTATAATGTTTTTAAAAATTGAGTTCCAAAATCAATAATAAGATTTCCCTTGATTCTTACTGACCTGTATATCCACAGGTAAGAATGAAAGCATTACAAAAATATGACAAGAATAAAGAGGGAGTCACATAGTATGCACAATTGAAAAAAAATGCATTTATAACTGGTATGTGGCTTGAGTAAATACTTTTTATTTTACAGAATGTGGTTCTAGCAGATGCAGGGATATACCAATGCCAGGCCAGCAATATGTACAAGTCCAATGTTACTTCTACTACTTGTGAGCTGCAGGTCAAAAGTAAGTCTTCTTAGTTTCTTCTGTTTTGAAACGTGACCTACCTCACATATAAGTCAATACCAACTGCAAACTGCAAAGACCCAGATCTGCTATCGCATAATGCACTGGCAGATCTGGGTCTATGCAGTTTGTAAAGACTAATCAGTAGAACCAACAACATAGACCCTGATCTGTCTGTGCATTATGCAATGGCAGATCAGGGTCTAAGTTGTTTGCATTTGGACCCAGTTTATATGCGAGTATATACGGTAGGTGTACTTATCTATGCATGATTGATATGTATGGATGGATGGATGGATGTGCCGTAATTAACCCAAATACTTGGCCCCTCCAATTTTCTGGACACTTTAAGATGAGAATTTGTAATCATTTTAAATAGTACAAAAAATTTCTGGACATCAAACAAGTTTTTATGAAGTCAATGGAAAAAAACAATAAATTCAAGTTGCAATGAAAACTTAGGAATGTTTTACCTTTACTCAAAATCTGTTTACTGAGTGGTCAACTATCTAGCCATGAAACCTCTTTGATTACCCTAATCATGTTGATTAACTGAAAGTGTTGTCAATAGGCAGCAATAAAAACAGCTGACACATTCCACAACTCATGATCAAACAGTTCCTTAAATAGAGCAAGCTGTGAGCTTGCTAAAGGTAATGATAAAGGAAAAACAACCTTTCACATCAAGACAGTTGGCAGAATTAATTAATGAATCACTTTGATAACTCTAAAATCAATGGTCATCAGTGTTACATTGAGACAACATGTGATTGCAGTCTTTAAATATTTACTGTTGGAGAGTGTACAAAGGGAGATGCAGTCTTTAAATATTTACTGTTGGAGAGTGTATAAAGGGAGACAATGCAGTCATTCACATCAATTCCTGTTCTCACTAAAGTGGATTAACTTGTGTGAATTAAAGTAAGTGTTTCAATATGTATGCAGGTTATTGTCTTTGCTTTCCCTTTTCCAGTGAACTAAACTGGGTTTTTCATTTATTTCTGATAAAGCAGTCTACTTGAAAGTTTTTGTAGTCTCACTTTTATTCAACAGCATATTTTGCCCGTGGTAACATCATTTTGAATGTAGTCGATTTGGTCCTCATACTTAGAGTTCAAATAATGGTATTCTACAGTTAAATTCCTGAACCAGTGCAAGTGGTTTGGCTCCATTATATATTTAGGGCAATGTTTGCCATATTTGGAGTTTTAATGTTGAGATCACTTCAGGCATTTTTGAAAGAAAATATGGATTATAGTTCAGATTTGTTGAGGTAAGATAACATGAATAGATGTATATTATTTCAGTGAGACATTCTGTTGTCAAAGACAATCTTTATGTTATGAAACAATATTGATGTTAGAACTGGGTCATATTCGATGACAAAGTTGTCACCGAACCCAACCACCAACAGTAGTAGATGTACACGATGAACAGACTGTTATAGTTTTAGAAACAAAAAGAATAAAAACCCACCAGAAATGCAACCAGAATTCTTTATTTGTAAAAGAACATTGAAACATTTTCATGCAAGTGTTCATTATTGGCAAGCACTGATATAATGCAACCTGGTTTACTTACCTAGACATTGTACTTGCCTAGCTCATTGATACACAATAGTGACAATAAAGATATTAACACATTTCATTTGGGATACAATTCCAGTCATACTTCACATTTTCATTTGGGATTTGATTTTGGGTCATATGTTCTCTACATTCAGTCTACAATTTCGTGGAAGTGTGCATTTAACTGTGTAATACATCATTGTTTTAGGTGTACTCTTTTGAAAAGAAAGAAATAAAGGCAGAAGATACATAAGTACTATGTGATGGAGTGACATCATGAGTTAAAAAAATAAAAAAATAAAAAAACTGGTAAAAAGTGTATTTCAAAACTGAGTTTTTTACATGCAAAGATCAAATTGGAAGACAGAATTGAAGAGGCAAGTGACAGTAGTGATATACATGTCAAATTTGATGTAAATATAGGCAATTTTGTAGGTGAAATTGACATTTTAGCCAGTGAGGATCATGATCTTTACTTCAACCAAATGAATTGACCTGATGATAACTGATTAGTTGACCGTTTGATTTCAGACATGACTTTTAACGTGTAGAGATAAAAATGGCAGACAGTACTGAAGTGGCATGATGTGGATGCCAGTTTTGATGAAAATATATTCAGTTTTATGGGGGAAATTAACATGTTAGGTAGTGGGGATTGTGATCTTCACTTTGAAGAAATAAACTGAGTTGATGATAACTGGTTCAAAATTTGTTTTCTAACTGAGTTGTAACGTGTGAAGATCAAAATGACAGTACTGAAGAGGTAAGTGATGGTAGTGATGTGGATGCCAATTTTGATAAAAATATAGACAATTTTGTGGGGGTAATTGACATTTTAAGCAGTGGGAATCATGATCTTGATTTTGTTGAAATTTACTGAGCAGATGATAACTGGTTAGTTGAGCTTTTTGACCCGGATATTGATGATGATGACAAAGCTTTACCTTGGTGTTTTTTTGTTGTTGTTCTGATATGGAATCAAGATCTTTGGCAACATTTAGTTACAGAAACAAATTTTTACACAGAACAGGAACACAGGAAGAACCCACCCTCTGCACCAAAATGAATGCCAGTTGATATTCTGACTATGAAGGCATTTATGGGTTGTTTTTGCATGGGTGTTTTATGTCTCCCATCCAGGAAAGACTATTGGAGACAAAAGAAAAGGATGTTCAAAACTAAGTTAAATAGCATAATGTCCCATGATCATTTCATCAAATATGGAACTGACCTTTGACTTTTTTTTATTTCTATAGATCAGTTGAAAAAATTCATATTTTTCAAACAATGAAAATTTTAAAAATATAAATATGTGTGTATAATATTATAAAATGTTACAATGCAATTTTTTCAGTATTATAACTAAATAAATATAAATATAAATCAACAAAACTCAAAACAGAGGAACAATTTAATTCTAACAATCAGATGATGAAATACAGGACTCGTTCATTAGCCAATCTACTGTTTTAAAAAATTAATTATTAATTGACAATAAGATGTCTTACTACCTTGAAAATATGTGACACCCAATTAACAGGCATTTCTGGTAAAGGTGGAGGGTGAAGTTTTATTTGATCAGGTCCCTAAATAAGTCTTGGAGGATGAGAATAAAAGTTAGTTGTTGTTGTTAGTATCTTGTTTTCATAATTCGGGTATAGACTTCACATATTTTGTTCTAAAGGTATCATGTGTGGAAACACCATGACACAAACCATGTGGTGTGAGAGACTGATGTAAAGTCTATAGTACAGATCCAGGGGCAATTCTTCAGTGTTATAGGTTTAGCTCTAGTGGTCATAAACAGGAAGAGCTTATGGGATGGTCTGTCGTCCATTTTTCATTTGTTGTCTGTTGTCAGTCGTCTGTCCATCCATTAGCACAAGTTTGTTATCGCTACTCCTAAACTATGTGGAAGATGCCATGAAACTTTACACACACATTCATCCCATAGTCTGGTTGGTCCTAAATGAAAATGGTACTGCTCGGACATCGAATATGGCTGTCACAGTGGCCATCTTGAAAATTTTTTTATTGCTGCTCCTCCTGAGTGGATGGTCATATCAACATGGGATTTTCACTGAAAGACTTCTTATGATGACTAGTTGGTCCTAAATGAAAATGGTGCTGATCTGATGTCCAATATGGCTGCCACAGTGGCCATCTTGAAAATCTTGTTATCGCTAAACCTCCTAACGGAAAGCCATATTGCCATGGGGTTTACAACAGAATTTAGCCACCACCAATTAAAATCAATGGTTGATCATTTCTGATGAACCAATGATCAGTGTTTACATTTTTATTGATTCCCAACACTAATAGCGACCATCTGCGTAATGAGACCACCATTGTTTAATCCCCACAAATTTCCTATATATTTTGCCTGCATATAGCAACCATCTGCTCAGCAAGCCAGGGGAGTGCTATTTTTTTTTTGTCATCTGGACCCCTCGTGTATTACATTTTTGTTTGGTCCTATTAGCAGTCATTATACACATGTTTGACTGTACTTTAACAATGTTTTGTTCCTTTTTTTACAGGACGTACTCGAATTGAAAACTTCCCCATGGATTTGGAAGTTATTGCAGGAAATGAAGGAAAGTTCACTTGTTCTGGGTCAACAGATACAGATGAAGTTGGTAATCTGAAAGTGTCATGGGAGAAGGATGGAAAGGAAATCTCCACAGAGGATCAGAGGATGTCACAAAACTTTATGGATAATTCCCTGACTATTTCGGGAACAATTGTTCGTGATTCAGGAGTCTACACATGTCTTGTATCTAATGGTCTGGATGAAGCAAGGGCATCTGCAATTCTTACTATCAAAGGTAATAACATGGCAAAATAAAGCTACATTGAAATCTTCCTGTAAAGGACACTCAAGGAACATAGAAAAAAGTTTGTTCTTTATGTAAAGTTGTTCTTGATATAGAGGTTGAAAATTAAAGCAAAAAAATGGGTTGATAAATGTTATCCTTTATCATCAGGTGTCCTTTATGTGGATGTGTCTGCTTAAGGAGGTTACAATGATTCTTTATGTGGATGTGTCTGCTTAAGTTGGTTACAATGATTCTTTATGTGGATGTATCTGCTTAAGTAGGTTTCACCATATACAATGATTCTTTATGTTAACTTGGTTAATGTGAACCATAAAAATGGTTTATCTGACACAGAATGATTGTGGCCACTCAAATGTTGTTGGATAAAAGTGATTTTCAATAAATGAATTCCGTATCTGAATGACTTGTACAAAATTGTTGTCATTTGTGGTATCATATAAAAGTGATTGCTGGATAATGGTTTGGCATTTTACAGCACATCAGCATATTGAAGGTTATATTGTGCCAAGGCAAGTAAAGAGTTTTGCCCACAGACGCACAATCATAGCTGATATAGGCTGATCCAAGGGTGTGAATCAAACCCATACCCATCTGGTCATGAGTCCAGCACCTTAACCACTGAGCCACCACGGCTACTCATTTGTTGGATGCAGATAAATGCGACTATACTTGACTGTGTTATAGGAGAGGCTGTGTTATCCCACGGTAAGGTTTATTATAATAGGGTATATTCATACACAAAGCAACAAAAAGTACAGTATTGTACACAATCAACCTTAGTATTACTGATTCTTATCAGACAGAAATTAAAATCAGGTAAGATTAAGTAGCATTGATTGAAATAAATTGACACAATTAAATGGGATCAGTGACTACTCATGTCATACATATAAACAGAATCTATTTCCAATGTTGATAGGAATATTTTAACTCTTGGGATAAACTGTTAAGCCCCAACAAAATAATTTATCATAAGGATTTTAATTTTCCAGTCTCTGTAAACATTGTGATTGATTATTTGTATGCCCTACTGTGATGGTGGTAAGGGCATATCGCATTACATTTGTCTGTCTGTCTGTCCATTTTTAGACCTTGGAAGGTTTTTGCATTTACAAGTAGGTCAGCTTCAGGCATTGTAGTGGGGCATCCATGTTCTATAAGCACATTTCTAGTTCCTGACAACCATCTCCTTTTTTTTTCTCAATCTAAATTAGTAATGACACATAGAGATTGTTTTAATTTTGAATAACTGGAGTGTTATGTCAGAAAATTAGCAGGAAGAATAGGTTATGGTACAGTAATAAATAAAATTGTTTATTCAGACAGCATATTATTGTTTACGTTACAATGAATGAAGTTGATATGTTGAACACATCCAGAACTGGTTATGATGTTATCAGAATTGTACAACACATACTGTCTATACTTGTGTATAAGTCAGATCTGTTATTGTATAGTGCACTGGCAGATCTGTGTCCATACAGTTTGTTAGGAGTAATCAGTAGAACAAACAACATAGACCCTGATCTGCTGGCAGAGTATGTGACAGCAGATTAGGGTCTATGTTGTTTGCAGTTGGACTCAACTTATAAGCAAGTATATATGGTATATCCGAGGTCATTTTAATAGCAATAATTACCTGTCACTATTGTCTTGCTTATCTTTTCCGTGATGGAATTACCGTTGGGCACATTATAAAATTTCATGCTTCTGTTAATAGAATGTTTTAGAAAATCTAGAACAAAAAGAACACAGACCCAGCCTGACTCCCACACCATAGGCCCATGTACAGTAGCCATCCTTTTTTTCTGTGATTATTCCTAACAAGCTGCAATGACCCAGATCTGCCAATGCATTATGTGATGGCAGATCTGGGTCCGTGCAGTTTTGCAGTTGGACATGACTTCTAGGTGAGTATATATGGTATATAAGAGGTTTGGATGAACTGATAATTTGGACAAATAAGGTTGGGATATACGAGGTTTTCAACTTACACTTTCTTGTTTCCCATTATAGACAAACCAGATAGTCCTTCTGGTGTTGAGATCACAAGATGCAGGGATAAAAATGCAGACATCAGATGGGTCAAGGGAATGGACAACAATGCTCCTGTCAACTACTTTGTTGTTCAGTTTAACACCACATTCAACAAAGATCAGTGGATTTCCATTTTCCAAGCCAAGGCAAATGAAAACACAGCCACAGTACCACTGTCACCCTGGGCTAACTATACATTCCGTGTTATTGCTACAAATAAAATAGGTCAGAGTGCTCCAAGTTTTCACACGCAAACTGTCTGCCGAACCAATCCTGCTCGGCCTGACAAAAACCCTGTGAATGTGAGATCCATTGGAGATAGCCGAGGATTTTTGAAACTTGAGTGGACGGTAGGTTAACATATTATAGTTCGTACTTCACTGACTTTGGTTAAATGTTGTGTTTTCCATTTATTTCTCGAGCTCATTTTATGCTATAATCATTAAACTACAGAGTGCATCTCTATTTGTACCACACCCTTACCACAAAAGATAACCACTGTGACCTATATTCACATTGAACTGACTTGTGTTAAGTTTTTGCTTTTAGCTCATGACCAATAGTTTTTAACACCCTACACATATACTGTTATACCTAGATTCATGAAACTTGGTGAGAGAATGCATCTTGATGAATACTATGCTCATCACAAAAGTATTACTTCTCAATTTTAACCTGTATTTCATGCTTCACTGATCATGGTTCAATTTTGTTTTTATTTTATTTCGCAAGCTCTGTTCATGCTAGACTCATCAAACTAGAGGATTGTATGCATCTCTATTAGTTCCACACCCTCAGCACAAAATAATGTCTGTGACCTACATTTCACATTTTACGGGCTTAGGTTACATTTTGCATTTAGCTCATGAAGAAATAGGTTTTAGCATCCTGTTTTTATACTGTTATACTTAGATTCATGAAACTTTGTGAGGGAATGATCATGATGAGTTGTACACTTGCATAACAAAGGTAGGTCACTGACTTATATTTCATGCTTCACTGACTTTGGTAAAATTGTGTTTTAAGTTTATTTCTCAAGCTCTGTTGATGCTAGAATCATGAAACTGGATTATTGTATGCATCATTGTTAGTACCATACTCTTACTACAAAACACTGTCACTCTGACCTACATTTCATATTTTACTGGCTTACGTTAAGTTTTTCCATTTAGCGTATGACCAAATATATACTGTAATACCTAAATGTATGAAAGTTGGTGAGGGGGTGCATCTTAATGAGTACTACACTCGTCACTGAAGTAGGTCACTGTAACCTATACTGCTTCACTGACTTTAGTTACTTTGTATGTTTTAAGTTTATTTCTCAAGCTCCATTTATGTTGGAATCATCAAACTGGATTAGTTGTATGTATCTCTATTAGTACCACACCTTTACCACATAAGAATATCACTGAGACCAGTTGCTACAGAGCCCTTAAAATCATAAAAGGTTACTGTGACTTACATTTTATTTTTTACTAACATTGAGTTAAGTATTTGTGTTTATGATCACATTGATTCATCTATACTGGACCAATATACATCCTACCCTACTCAGAAGGCCCTTTGTGACCAAGGCAGTTGGAAGTAGGAATAAATATATTTATTCAATGGTAAACTTTCCATATTATTGACTATACATTGTATATTGTGATATGTGATGGTCAGCAGGTTAACTGTGTATGATACATGTGAATAGGAAATAGATGAGTGGACTGCATGCTGCAAACTTTTCATGTGGTTAATCAAGGTAATTATTGATGCATGAACTATGTACTGCTGGCTATCACTCCCAAGGTTGCTTAAAACCTGTGCCTTTCACCCAGTAATATCTGGCTTCTAGGAGTGGACAATGATAATAGCATTTCAAGCAGACTTTTAGAAAAATGATTTTAACATTTAATACAAAAACTACATTAATCTGTTTATTATCAACTTATTACCTCATCTTTGATATGATTGAAAAGAATGTTCTGCTTTCATTTTATGTATTGATGCCCTGTCACAGTAGGTGGGTGGGTGGCTGGGAAGGTAGGTAGGTAGGTCGGTGGTGGTTTCACAGTATGTCAGCACAATACTGACAATATTAGTGCCAGTTGAAAGTTTAGATTTCAAATTTTAAAATTATTAAAAGTTGAAATGTTAAAGATTAAAGATTGCACACAAATCTTTAGTTGGAAAGGTGATTAAGATCACTTGAGTCTGAATTTATTTTCTGCATGATAATGTTTACGATGGCTACTGGTGAGTAGTGAAAGTAGAGATGAGCTATGTAATTGTTGATTAAACTGTGGTTGTGCCCCACCATTGCAGTGGTAGAGGCATATAGTGTTATGTTTGTCCATCTGTCTATCTGTCTTCCACAACTTGGTTATGTTTTACATCTAGACCATTCAAGCACTGTAGTGGGGCATCCATTTTCTATGAAAAAACATTACTAATCTTTCACCAACACAACTTATGTCTGGAATTAATTTTAAGTCTAGAAGCCAGTGATATGATTGGCTGAAATTCAAAGTATGACTTAAAATTGACCAATCAAATGTCAGAGTTTGGACTTAACTTTAAGACTTGTGGTGGTGAATTTGGGACCAGGTAACAAAGTAAATATATTATTAAGAAATTACATGCAAAAAAGTGTTAAAACAAAACAAAACTTACAAAAGCATGTGCTATTTCAATGTTTGAGGACAGATGACATCACAAAATATGTCCAACCAGATGGAAACAACCTGATATCATATAAGAATAATATATCATGGTTCTTCATATATTTGTTGTTCCCTTTTAATTGAGTGAAGAAAGGAAAACAGAGACTTACTTGAGTACCATATAGCAGGATAATGTTACAGAAGTAAAATTTAGTGTATTTTTTCAACAAAAGAAAAGTCAGGCTTTACATTTTTACAGGTTACACATATTTGAACAATTGCAGATGCAGGGAGATTTCTTTTATTTTAGCAGTTACAACTTTCTTTTATTTTAGCAGTTACAGCCAGTGGTACTTTCTACCCAAAGCACAAACGATCTTTTCACAAAACGCAAAACTACTATAGGTTAAAATGACTTAACTCCTTAACTTCGACTGATGTGTATATCTGCTGCATAAATGTGCCTTGCCTCCCCAGTGACTGATAAATCCGCTTGTAAACAAAGCACTACTACTCCCAGTGACTGATATATCCACTTGCTGGTTATGCTCCCTGTACCCCAGTGACGGATAGATCCGCACTGTATGTTCATGTTACAATTGGTCTTATTGGTCAATAATTGAAAGTAAAAGGACATTCAACCAATCAAAATAGAGTTAACAAATGATTGTTCTTACTAAATCCGGGGATTTTTTACAATTTTGTACCACATATTAGTTAAGAGATGTGTTTGTAGTTGACAGTGGAAACAATGGTTTTTGCTTACGCTAGCAATCGAGAATCCGAATTTTCAGGTTTTTCCGAGGATGAACTTAACAATATTAAATTAAGAAGTGTTGGTAGTGACATTGAACTATCTTCTTTGTCAAGTCGGTCCGAAATTGAGACAGAATCTGATGAAGAAGACAGCCAAGTGTGGACAAGAGAGCCACGTGCTCCAAAAGTCAGTGTTTACCGAAAGTGTCGGCCCAACTTTAGTTTAGATGAGGGGAAGAAAGAAATAGACAAACAGTCAATGTCTGTCTGTGTATAAAGCATAACTGATTCTATAAATACCATGCAGAACTTAAGAAGTAGTAGAACATAGTGACTAGTTAAACATTTTTTAGTAATTACATGTATATATTTGACCAATATCTTTGTATAAAAGACCGACATAAATTTTAGTGTTTACAAATAGTGTTTTGTGTTCTATTCATGGATTTTATACCAATCTTGTGGATGTCAGCAGGATAAAATAATAAAAAAGACGCAAGGTAGTTATAGCTTTTATATATGCATGGTTTTAGTCTCTAAATCAGTCTATTATACAGAAAATAACTAAAACAATTAGGCCATATCCCCAAATCATCAGCTAAAAAGTTATCATTTGGCTGCAGCAGCATCAGGCTCTGGTAGTCAGCCCCCAAATCAGCTGCAGTAGTGACCCCAGCAGCTAGGCATAGCAGTGAACCACTACAGTAGCACTAGAAGTTAAAGAGTTAACATGTAGTTCAGTAAGCAAAAAGATCATTAAAAAAAAAACTAGTCATGCAGTTGGATTATGTTATATATTTGATTTGCCAGTCTGTTCCATTTATAAGAGACTGATTGTGGAATGGAGTTGATCTGAACTTCAAAACAAAGATATCCAGGTCCTTTTTAATGTGAGTTTAATTTGCTAGAAGGTCATGATGCAAAATGTCTTCAATATCGTTTATGGCAGTAAATTAAGGTTGCAGTCACTTGAACACTCATTCACAGTATCAGTGTCAAAAATTAATGATTCAGGCATGAAACTTTCCCATTTGTTGGCAGATTATCACCAAGAGTGCAGCCTGTAATGGCTGAATATTTTTTGGAACCAGTCTACATCTGCATATAGTTGGAATTAGTCAGTTTTCTTCCATCTTCATACACAACAAACAGCATCAATATGGCAGCAAACTGCATAGTTGAAAGCACATGGGCTCATTACAAACGAAATTGAGACTATTGGTAAATGGATATAGGAATTCAGTGGTCCAGAGAGTAAAAATGTTGTAGTTCCACTAATCCCTATATTGATTTACTGATCGTCTTAACCATTTTTAATGAGTCCCTCTGGTTGAAAGGGGAAAATAAAATGTCAAAGATATCAACTGAGGTATTAAAAATGTATGAAAATGGGAATGGATGGAGCAGGAAATTGATGGCCAAATGCTCAAACAGCAAAAAGTCCATGTTTCCAGAAAATTATATTGCACCATGTGTCAGAAGGATGTAAATTGCGCTTGATGTGAAAAACAGTGTTAGAGAACTCTGGGGGCATGAATATTCATGAGTAAAAATTGAGTCAGAGAAAGTAACTAGAGTCTGCCATGGAGTATAAACTTCATATTAATGTATGGTTTATTTATTTATTATTTTTATCAAAGAATTTTTAGTTCTTCCACTTGTTGAGAGTGGGATTAAATTGGGTACCCCCACCCATGCATGCCCCCAGTTTTATATAGTCATTCTGGAGTGATTTTTACCATATACATTAGAATCAAGACTTCAGGAGCATTATCGTTAGATAAATGTAGGGTTTTTTAATATTTTATCTATTTTTGGTAGAATTTACACAATGAGAAAACTTTTTGCTCACATATATTTCCACAGATAATAAATCTGATTTTTTTTTTTTGTGCTATCTCAATCTGAGACTGCTAAAATTGCTTAATTTTTTTTCACCACTGTTAAAATAATCCACTATATACAGACTGTTAAAATAATCCACTATATACAGACTGTTAAAATAGTCCACTATATACAGACTGTTAAAATAACCCACTATATACAGACTGTTAAAATAATCCACTATATACAGACTGTTAAAATAGTCCACTATATACAAACTGTTAAAATAGTCCACTATATACAGACTGTTAAAATAGTCCACTATATACAGACTGTTAAAATAATCCACTATATACAGACTGTTAAAATAGTCCACTATATACAGACTGTTAAAATAGTCCACTATATACAGACTGTTAAAATAGTCCACTATATACAGACTGTTAAAATAGTCCACTATATACAGACTGTTAAAATAGTCCACTATATACAGACTGTTAAAATAATCCACTATATACAGACTGTTAAAATAGTCCACTATATACAGACTGTTAAAATAATCCACGATATACAGACTGTTAAAGAATCCACTATATACAGACTGTTAAAATAGTCCACTATATACAGACTGTTAAAATAATCCACAATATACAGACTGTTAAATAATCCACTATATACAGACTGTTAAAATAGTCCACTATATACAGACTGTTAAAATAATCCACTATATACAGACTGTTAAATAATCCACTATATACAGACTGTTAAATAATCCACTATATACAGACTGTTAAATAATCCACTATATACAGACTGTTAAATAATCCACTATATACAGACTGTTAAATAACTGGCATGTGCTTACAAGTTGTGACACATAGGATGAGAATTATCTATTAAGTGACAGCAGTTGAAAAGCAATATGGAACAAAATGTCTGCAGATCAAGCCTTCAGATACAATTGCTAGAGCTGCAGTAGCTCAGTTGATAGAGTGTCAAGTGTAATCCAAGACTCATGGGTTTAATTTAACTCATTAACCCCTGGCGCCACGTTTACTCGTCATGAGGTTGTACCCTACTTCCGAGCTCTGTAACGTGAACATCATTTAGGATACACTAAAGTGGATGGTATTTCAGGAAAGTAGACAGATGTAGCTCTACAATGATACCAAATAATGTCGACTTTCTACTCGCATTAAAAAATACAGCGAAAAAAATCCAGTTTTTGAGACCCAATTTTTTTTAGGTCAAAAATTGCCAGTTCCGGAACCGGAGTTTTTGTCCGGATTTTAGACTTTTTGGCCTTAGATCTAAAGCAGACCGGTCCGAACTGCACACAGACAGATGAACCTTTGCAAAAAGTAGGATAAGTTTGAGATTTGGAGTAAACAGGGGCCAGGACACAAAAATCGGGGATCCAATATGAAAAAATAAAAAAAAGAAAGAAAAAAAAAAAGTCCAACTTTTACCCTTCTGCACATGCACGAGCGTAATAGCCAATCAAAAACAATGTTTCTGATACACCTAAGCATCCGGCTAAACGAAAATCTTTCTTAAGCAGATGTGTTTTGCTGCATTCAGAAGTAAGCCCAAAAATGCGTTTCCTACCCCCATTTCAGGCGAAAATGAAAAGAATCTCCAGGGGTTAATGAGTTAATACCCAGCCAGGTCAATCTGGGTCAACTGCCTTGGTGTGTCCTTGGGAAAGGCACTTAGCTCCCATTTCTTTGGCATGATAGAACCAGTAATGTTAACAGTGCCATTAAAAAATTAAAACAATACAGTTGTCTTCCAAAGTTTGATGTCATTAGGAATATAATTGTGTTAGTTTTGAGACACAAACAATATATAATAAAATAGGTATATGCTAAGTTTGTGTTAAACATGGCATTGACTATATACTATGTATACATGTGCATCTTTTTTTTTCAGCCCATGACACAAATAGAACACAATGGCGATGGCTTCCAGTACATTTTAACTGTCAAAGAGCGAGGAACCACTCAGCCCCAGGTGTTTAACATTCCCAAGTGGACCACATCTCAGTACAACATTTCTGTTCCCAACAAGATATACACCCCATACATTGTTACCCTTAAGGGCAAGAACAATGAAGGAGAGGCCTTGACAGACCCAGTAGAATACACCATCTACTCATTTGAAGAAAGTAAGTTTGTATTGTGTTGCATTTATATCTGATATGGATCTATGCAGTTTGGTGGGGCTAATCAGTAGAACAAACAACATAGACCCTGATCTGCTGGTGCATTATGCGATGGCAGATCTGGGTCTATGTTGTTTGCATTTGGATATGACTTGTACATGAGTATATACAGTATAAAAATGTAGGCAACTCTTTCTGCAACATACCCATGTATAGTGAACACTCAGCTGGGATCAGTGTAAACTGAGAACCTCTGTTTTCCACTCTGCTGGGATCAGTGTAAACTGAGGATCTATATTTTCCATTTGGTTGGGATCTATGTAATCTGAGGACCTCTATTCTTCACTCGGATGGGATCCATCCCGTAGCAAAATGAAATGCATTGAAATGCCATTGTACTTTTTTCCATTTAAATTCTTGCCATTGAAATTCCATTGATTCACCATTATTTGGCTCAGATTTGTGCGTGTAACAAAGAATGCAGAAAACCATTAAAATTCCATTAAAAAACCATTGAAACTCCATTAGAAAAGCATTGAAAAACCATTGATTTGAGGCGAAATATGCTAATGAGATGGACCATTTATTGGATGTCACAAAAATGGTAAACAATGGGAAAATCATAGGATAGTAAGAAACACTCAAAGAATATTGAAATGATGTCATAACAATGGAACAAAACATGGAATATAAATGGTTGGAGTGGCCAATGTGTAAATAATGATTTACATATTTAATGATGTCAAAAAAATGGTTAAAAAATGGCAGTCAATGGGCTGCAATGGCAATGTAAAGACTATAATTAACTGCAGCGATCTGATTCAATGAATAAATTTTAACAGCAGAAAAATTAAACAGACTATACATTTTTGAAACAAATTGCATTCAACAACACAAGTATGAAATCCTTGAAATTCAAAACAAATCAAGTGTGAGTTTTTTAATATATTGTAACCCATGGATAGATAACAACAAAATGTATACCATGTACAGCATAATCAGCTTTAATACAATCTTACAAATTAATTTTATCACAAGGGCTTCAGTGTAAAATGAAATCATTTAAACTGAATTATGATTTGCCTAATTTATATCTATAATTAGTGCATTAATAAAAGGATCATATTGTTTCTAATCTGATGAGTACATTAAGAATCTACTTGTAATTAGACTATCAGCACGGAGTCAAAAGGGCATTAACGGCAAACCTTGTACAAGAAAAGAAATGTTGCTTGATTGTCTATCACAATTTGGAGAAAACAGTGTAAATTTTGAGCAGATTTGTGACACGTATAACATTCTATTTATAGAACTCCCAGACTTCTAATTTTCAAAGCATAATTTTCCTTTTAGCAGTATATATGATTCTTAGTTTTTATTTTGTCCTCTAAATCTAGGAAATACAAATTATGTGCTGTAAATGTTCTGTTGTATGAGCTGTCTATAGGATTTTGAATCTAAAGTTGGGATCTAAGCGACATTTCTAAAATGAACACACAAATGAAGAAAACGTTTTATCAAATTTGGGAAAATGATCAAGTTTTCATAATCACAAAGAGGAGACCCTCGAAGTAGGCCAGCGCATCCGGACTCTCACTACAGACAGCTCTGACGATGTATAGCTTCTCAATTTAAACTTTTGAAAGTTTAGGCTTTTGAGTATGTCTTGCATTTCCAATTTTATATTTGATATTTACTGACCGACCATTTATGGGGGTGCATGGGGTGGAGAATGGATTTTTGGATGAAACAAATTCCAGCTCTCAAATACCTTGAATAAAATTCTCTTGCTCCGATTCATAGCAACAAGAAAGAAAAATCCTATTATATCCATTATATTAGTTGAAAAT
Organism: Margaritifera margaritifera; assembly: GCA_029931535.1. NCBI lineage: Eukaryota > Metazoa > Mollusca > Bivalvia > Unionida > Margaritiferidae > Margaritifera > Margaritifera margaritifera. Next base: position 708,903 of record JAQPZY010001319.1, on the reverse strand, counting down.
AATAAATTCTCTTGAGATTCAAGAAAATCTCTAGGCATGAAAGAGAATTCCAAGTACACCCCCCCCCCCCAAAATGGTTGGACCTTTATCTGTACAGGTTTACTATATTTGTATGGGAAATTATGAATGACTGACAAGTATTTTCTTTCTGGGGGGTGGGGGAATACGGAATGCTGAACAAGAATGTTTAAAACTAAATTAATAATAAAAATAGTACTACTACTAAGAATAATAATACTAAATTAAGTACTTACTACCTGAAAAAAGACCCACCCAACCTAGGCCCTAGGCTAGGGTTGATATTCATCTGTTCCAATCCCTCTTCGTCTAGGAGAGAAGTTATAAATATAACAGATACCCATGTGCTATTACGTTCACTTGGCCAAATCATGCGGGAAATTTGGTAAACTGTTATACTGGAAGAAAACTACAAAGTGGGAACTATCCATGGAATACACTTTCTAAACCAGTTGTGATTTGACCGTCTTCGGTAAACATTGTAAACAGTTGTCATACTGGAAGAAAACTACAAAATGGGAACTATCCATGGAACACACTTTCGAAACCAGTTGTGATTTGACTGACTCCGGTAAACATTGTAAACTGTTATCATACTGAAAGAAAACTACAAGGCAGGAACTATCCATGGAACACACTTTCAAACCCAGTCGTGATTTGACCGCCATCTTCGAAGTTTGAGTTTCACTCTAATCCTGTAAATCAGCCAATCAAAGAAGCGCCAGCATCCCTACTCTCGCATGTACATGTTGATCACGTGATATAAAACTGTTTTCGTCCTTGCGCACTACAGTGAATTAGGTCAAGTCAGCTGCTGGGCAAATTTACATTAGACAACCGCGTGTCAGTTGAAAACTTTTTCTTTAGAAAAACAAATCAACAAAGAACTCAAATGGAACCAAGGAACAAAAAACGACATGGACCGTATTTAAAAACAAAAGCACATGGCGTCAGTATATATTAGTTTCTATGACTTATGTAGACCTAATTTAAGTGTATAAGGTCCATATATGCATGGGCCCATTTGACAATGCCAATTTTTTTAAAACTTGTTTTAACACACACACACACAACGGTAGTTTACCCATGGGCCAACAATAATTATATAGCTGACGTTATACTAAACCTGCGGTGTTATACATATGGAATCTGAAATACTGATTATTTGCCTAGGAATAAGCATGATTACTGACCAGTAATGGTCTGATCAAAGGTATTCTGTAGTCCAAACCTACATAATTGTCAATCAATGATCAATGGTGACCTAATGAGTGATACAAGTTATCATCTACTGGCACAGGTGTGAATAAAATCCATGTTAAGCCAAGTTTACCTTGATTGATGCCCTTTGACACTTGTATACACTTTGATAATGCATTTTAGTATTTAATCAAAGTTCAATAATATTTGTGTTGTTTCAACATATATATTCTGCTCTTAAACATGTAAAATGTCTACAGTTGGTAGAATGTATAAGCAAATTATATGTATATCAGCTATATACATGTATTTATAGTCATCAGAATAACTTTGTGTTCATATCTCCATGGAAAGACAGTTGAAACATGGAGTTTTCAATGGTAAATCAAAATGGTCTGCTAAAAATGATTCAACAATTCATTCAACTCAACTGAATTTTTATTAAGGGATATCTAACTCTTCAATGGCCTTAGAAAAGAAAAGAAGTTCAATGGGATTTAAATGGAAGTTCAATGGGATTTAAATGGGATTTAAATGGAAGTTCAATGGGATTTAAATGGAAGTTCAATGGGATTTAAATGGAACTTCTTGTAAAACAAGACCATTGAAACATCATGGCTAAAATTGAATGGAATTCCAATGGTAGCTAAATGCCATTTTTTTGAAAAAATGGAGTTTCAATGTTGCTCAGAAAAATGGTATTCAGAAATTTGTAGTCAGAAAAATGGGATATCAATGGATTTTTACATTTTAATGGTCTTTCAATGCACTTTAAATGGTAAAACAATGGAAAATGACCATTTCTTTTTGCTAAGGAATGTAAACTGAGGACCTCTATTTTCCGTTCAGCTGGGATCAGTGTAAACTGGGGATCTATATTCTCCACTCGGTTGGGATCAGTGTAAACTGAGGACCTCTGTTCGCCAGTTTTTTTTTCAGCATGAAGGTCAGATCAAGCTCAGAGTCAAGAAATTTGCCATTCTTTCAGGTTTTTCCTAACTTTGTTGCCCGTACTAGCATGCTTAATGACATTGACTAAGTATCCTCTCTGATTTTGGGGTTTTGAGCTTGAGTTTCATACTAAAAAAATTGTGTGAACATGGGGCCAGATCTGCTGTTGCATAATGCTGTGTCAGGTCAGGGGCCAAGCCATTTGCATGAAATCTTGTAACCAACAGACTCTGCTGGTGCCTCTGGATTTGGCAGATCTGATTCTACCCTGTTTGCAGTTGGCATGTGTTATACACGAGAAAGTATGGTATTTTATGTTTTACTGTAATAGAAATCATTTGGATATCAACTCAATATATTTCTTGAATAAGATAGCTTAACAGTATCGTATAAATATTTTTAGGTCACCTCTATGAAGTAGAGGTAAGCTAGTGTGCTACTCTTGGCATCAGCATTAGCATCAGCTTCCGCACAGATAAAAGCTTATACATATTTACACCCTCACTGTATGTCGATCATTCTTTCTTCGTAGGTCCCAAGCACCAGTTTGGATTGGTTTCTTAATACTTAGCCCTTGGGGATGGGGCTGAGATGGCTAAATTTGTAATTTTTGCGTTTAGCTCATGACCAACTAGGTTTTAGCACCTGTATATATATACTATTATACCCAGATTCATGAAACTTGGTGAGGGAATGCATCTTGATGATTACTACACTTTAATTACAGAAGTAGGTCACTGTGACCCATATTCATATCTGCTAACCATTACTCTTTTGGCATAATCATTCCACTTTTTTTAACCTAATTATGCTCACCTGTATATGGATGACGCCTTTTTGGTACATTAAAAAAATAAAAATAGAGCAATAAAAAGTTGTGTTTGTAATTTTTTATTATCATCTCTTTAATCCCACACATCATATAAATCTGAGAATATTCTAAAAAGAAGACTGCTGCATAAGAATAGTGTAAGAGTTCATTTTTCATACACCTCCTTTTACTTTCCTTATTTTCTATTTATAGCAGCTGTATATGACACATTTCCAAGAAAAAAGACGGGTTTGTTCAATTTGAAAATTTGTCTCACAGATTGATTATATTAATACACAGAATTTGTTAGCGGATCAGTCTATACTTTAAAAAATGGCGGCAGATGTTAAGTGAAACAGGCTTTATCGATGTGACTCTCGGATGTTATATGACTGAAAAATGTTAGAAACGAGCTTTTTTTTCAACTATAAAACTTGTCAGATCAGAAAAAAGACAAATCACTGGTGTTTTACAAATTTAGAAAGAAGTACATGAGAGGGGTAATTCAGCACTCAGGTTGAGCACATGTTAATGATCATTGCAGAATTTGTGGAATTGACTTTACAATCACTCCACAAAAGTTAGACATGTAGACTAGTTAAAGTGAGTGTTTTGTATATATAATTTGTCAATATGTTTTGTGTTTGTATTCTGGTACTAATCCACATGGATTGTGCCCATATGTGACAAGAAGCACTGCAGATCCAGGTTAGTAGCAAAACCAAATGTACATTTTTCATACATTTTATTGTAATTATGGCATGTAATATATAAATTACACTTTTTATGCTCAGATTATGCTTTTTTGCCACTTAGGTTATGCTTATACCTCCAGGGGTTGGCAGGTATGTATATTTCATGCTTCAATGACTTTGGTTAAAATGTGTGTTTTAAGTTATTGTTTAAGCTCTGTTTATGATAGGATTATAAAATTAGATGATTGTATGCATATCTGTTAGTACCATACTTTTACAACAAAAGAATGTCACTGACCTACATTTTACATTTTACAGGCTTAGGTTGAGTTTTTGCATTTGTTATACCAAAATTCATGAAAGTTGGTGAGGAGATGCATATGGATGAATACTGCACCTTCATGACAAAAGTAAGTCACTGTGACTTGTATGTCATGCTTCACTGATTTGGTTTCAGTCTCAAGCACTGTTTATGCCAGAATTTATGCAAAGCAGACATATCCAAATGCCTATACCACCGACTTTGTAGCATCATTTTTTGGTGATGTGTGCATGGTCGAGATGGTATAGGGAATGGTGCTTACAGGCAAGGTAATGGGTGCCGTAACCCGTGGATCCGGGTTCTAATCTCCATAGAGTATGAATTAAAATTATCTAACCTGTATGATAATATTATTTATTCATATTTAAAAATTCTGTTAATGGTATCAAGCATTCTTCTGTGAATCAAGGATTAACATTTCCGCTCTGTTGGGTGTATATTTGTAATTCTCTGTCTCTTTCTCTGCCTGTCTCTCTATATATATAGAGAGAGATAGATATATATATATACACATACACACAGAAAGACCATTTCTTCTTTAAGGAAGAGCTGGATTTAGAGATAGCAGAGGTTATTTCCTAATGTTAATGTGATGGGTAAGTATTCTTGGAGAAGCATAATTTACTAAAACATTTCCTTCACAGCAATTATCAAACTCCTTTTTATCAAATTTTGTCCTTCAGTTCCAAAAGCTAAAGTGACTGGAATCCAGGTGACTAGTCCAGGATCAACAACTGCTGAGCTGACCTGGATCTGGGACAGTACATGGCTGTCAGAGGCAGGAAGAATGAGAGATATACAGGGGGAACTTAGAGGATTCAAGGTAAGAGAGTGAGATTATATAGAATTCCAAGTGCTGTGGGCCTAAACTTTTTTGTTCAAGTTTGGGAGATCTCAGCCATTACTCTGGAATTGAGCAAGTTGTTTCGTTGCTGCTGAATATCTAAGCAATTTATTGATTGATGATTGAGTAATGTATCTATTGATCAATCAGTAGATAGATATATTGTAAAAGGACTATTAATAATGCATGAAAAGGTTTGCACCTTTGCACCTAGGGACCTTGTAGCACAGATTAATGTAAGCACATGTCTAATTGAATAAAATAAAATATTAGCACATTGCTATTGTAAGATGCTATGCCTCAAGGTTACAAATTGAATTTCAGTAAATTTTCCATTTGATTACCCTGAGAAATAATGATGAGTACTTATTATACAAATGCCATAAGGTGGTTCCAATCATGTTTTTGTCCATCCATCTGTCTATTGATCAATTTGTTCCCTACTTTTTTTTTCTGCATAGTAACTCAAGTTCTCCACCATCTATCATTACCAACTTTGTAAGTAATTTATATATAGGACAAGGAAGAAACCTATTGAGTTTGGGTCAGACAGTCAAAGGTCAAGGTCACAGGCACTGCAAGAATGAAAACGGTTTCCACACAGTAACTTGTATACCAGATACCTTGACCAAACTTTGTAAATGGTTTGATTTGAGATAAGAAAGACACTGATTGATTTTGGGGTCAAAAGGTCAAAGATCAAGGTCTTAGTGCTTTTGAGTTCTTTATCACTTTCTTTGACAAAACTTGGATGACTTGCACTTGAGACAAGGAATACATCTGTTGAGTTCAGATTTGAAAGGTCAAAGATTAGGGTTGAAAAGACTCCAAGAAGAGTAACTTTTATGCCACATGTCCTGTCCAAAGTTCATAGTAGTTTGCATTTTTAAGTTATGGGATCAAGGTCATAGCAACAGTGTCATAGTGCACAAGCTAAGTGGGTTCTATGTCTTTTAGTACAGGAGTATCCAACCAATGAAAAATGGTTTTACATCAAAGAAATAATATTTACCACATGCCATAAGGTGGTTCCAATCATGAAAGGAGAAGAGTAACTTTTATGCCACATGTCCTGTCCAAAGTTCATAGTAGTTTGCATTTTTAAGTTATGGGATCAAGGTCATAGCAACAGTGTCATAGTGCACAAGCTAAGTGGGTTCTATGTCTTTTAGTACAGGAGTATCCAACCAATGAAAAATGGTTTTACATCAAAGAAATAATATTTACCACATGGCTGGCATATAATGTACCATTTACAATATTCTTGTTAGTTTTCATGTAATAATGGTGAATACCTGTTTGTTTAAATGTGATTACTTGTATGATCACTTACCTTCATTCATTTTTAGTCAAGCCTAGATTCTGGCTCAAACAGTATTTTCTGTCTGATGGATTAATGGATGCTTTACAAACCACACATGTATAACCAGAGCAGATTAGTGGGACAATTTCATCATTGTTGACAAACCTGTAATGTTATGTTCATATTCTAAAGTATTTATGGTGATACAAATTCTGATATAAAATTTAATTTATAGGATGAAAATATGAAATGTATTTAAAGAATCATTCAATATTGAATAAATGTCTGAGTGCAGTTGTATTTTGATGCCCCACTGTTTACAGTAGGGGTATTTTCATTTGGTCCTGTCAGTATGTCTGTAGTCCTTCTGTCCTTCCTTCTGTCTGTCCCAAGAAGCTTGTTAGCAAGATTGCACAAAAACCACTCAGTGTAGACCAACGAAATTTGGCAAGCATATTTCTATGCATATGTAAATGAACTGTTTAGATTTTGAATCCTTTACATTCATTTTTCAGTTTGTATGTGCCTGCCATAAGACAGAACATATTATGTAATGATGTCCATATGTCTGTCCATCTATCCATCTGTCTGTTACCCATTTTGTTTCCGCACAATAACTCAAGTTGTTCAGTATCTACAGTTACCAAATTGTATGGGTGGCTTGCACTTATAGTAAGGAAGAACCCTATTTATTTCAGGGTCAAAAGGTCAAAGGTTCAGGTCAATGTGACTGAAAGGAGAAAAATGGTTTCCATACAATAAATAGAGTTCTCCACAGTTATCAGTCTTTGTTGATGGATTGCACTTAGGGTAAGGAAGAAGCCTATTGATTTTTGGGTGAAAGGTCAAGGTCACTGTGACTGAAAGTTGAAAAATCATTTGTGCACAGTAACTCGTTCTCCATTATCTTGAGTTACCAAGCTTTGTGGATGGCTTGCACTTGTGCTAAGGAAGAACCCCATTAGTTTCACTGTGCAAATGTCAAGGTCACTGACTGAAAGAAGAAAAATGGTTTGCACACAATATCAATAGTTCCACATCACATATGTAGACCAAACATTGTGGATGGCTTGCAGTTGGGGTAAGGAAGAAGCCTCTTGATTTTGGGTCATAGGTCAAGGTCATTGGGACTGAAAGAATGAATTTGGTTTCCACACAATAACATTAGTACTACATCACATACCTGGACCAAACTTGTGGATGGTAAGGAAGAAGCTAATTGATTTTGGGGTGAAAAGGTTAACTGTCAAGGTCACTTTTACTGAAAGAATAAAAATGGTTTCCGCACAATAGCATTAGTTCTGGATCACCTGGATCAGATTTTGTAGATGGTTTGCACTTGTAATTGGAAAGAAGCCAATTGATTTTGGGGTTAAGAGGTCAAAGGTAAAATTCACTGTGACTGAAAGAAGAAAAATAGTTTCTGCACAAAAAAGTTCAGTTATCTACATTTTTTAAATAACTAATGCTAACCCTCATGCCAGGAATGCAAAGTGCAGAGTTAATAGCTTGTTTATATTCAGGAATATTTTCTTATTATTCCTACTCGTGCATTTAAAGCAAGCAGTAGCAAAGAATGGAATGCATTACAGATTTACCTCATCAGAAAATTCACAAGAGAAAATCTTGGACTTTTTGAGGGAGCATGGTTTATGTAACAGATTTTGACCACATGCTTCAAGGATTTTACATGTTTTATCTTTGTATTTTACATTTTTTTACACTTTTACAGAATTTTAACATCTTTACCTTTTAAGTTCTGTCATGTCATACTTCATTTTTAGTTGTGTTTTTTTAAAAGCTTTATCATATCAGGTGGCCGAGTAGTCTACGGCGCTCACCTTTACAGGTCACCGACATCTCACCTCTGTCCACATGAGTTCGAGTCTCGACTCGGCTAATGTGGGTATGTGAGAAAGCTTGCCAGTAGCTTCTTGTGGGTTGGTGGCTCTTCCTGGGGTTTTCCCGGGTTCTTCCTCCACCAAATATACTGGCCACCATGTATAGCCTATCATGTGCTGAAAAAGGGCATTAAAACCCACAAAACCAAACCATTATCTTAATAAAGTGTTTTGGCAATTCGGTATATTTGCTTGTTTCAGAACTTTACTTTGAATCAGTACCATACAGCTAGTGTTGTGCTGACATGCTGATCAACCTTACAACTACTACTACTCATTCAGTCATTCATTCATTCATTTATTCATTCATTCCCTAAATCCAGCAAATTGCATGATTTACACCCTTACGTTGTTCTTGGCTTTTGGACCTCGTATATTAGCTACATAGATTTAACATCCTGACTGTATATACAAATTCTTTTTGTTACAGATATCCTTCTGGGTTGTAAATGAGAAATTCGGCACATTCCGAGAAGTTGATGTTCTAGTGGATGAGATCATTCCACCTGGCCAACACAGAAAAAAGCGAGCTACCCTAACCGCTACCTATACTCTGGAGAATTTACCACCATTTGCCCAGATTGAATGTACAATCAGTGTAATGAACAATTACTATGTTGGTCAACCTAGTGAAATTGTGACAATTAGGACTGCAGAAGGGGGTATGTTTTTAACAACAAAAATAGTTTAAACTTTTCTATTTTATATGGATATTTTAAGAAGCTTATGTATTTTAGATGGCTCAGATGTTGGTGATAGGGTGGTCTTTTAGGTGGAGGAAACTTTTGGAAACCATCCAGTAATCTTGGAGGGGTGGGTATGTACAGAATCAAACCTGGGACTGCCACAATGCAGAGTGAGAGCATTACCTCTGTACTATCCAGGAGCTAGCTTCTGACCTCTGTCACTCTGGAAGAGGATAAACAACAGTCTGTAGGCAGAGAAGAGAGTGTGCTTCTAAATATGTTTTAATGTTGGATTTTTTTTCTACTTTAAAAGCTGTTTTCAACAGTTCAAACTTTTTTTCCAGAATGTATGATGTTACTGGCAGGAGTCTCTATAAAATTAATTGTTCTCATCCTCAGATATTAACATGGCAAGAAAGTTAACATGCTTTCTCAGTGATTGTAAAATATTTAGAATAGGGGTGTAGCAGATATATCCTCAGGTTATTTTCCTATTGTACGAGGGGGCCCCAGGTGTCTGAGTTGTCTAAGACACTCGCCTTTACAGATCACTAACACATCTCACCTCTGTCCATGTGAGTTTGAGTCTTGGCATGACCAACATGGGTATAAGAGAAAGTTTGCCAGTGACTTCCTGTGGGTCGGTGGTTCTTTCTGGGGTCTTCTCAGGTTCTTCCTCCACCAAATATACTGGCCACCATGTATAGCAAATCATGTGCTGAAAAATGGCATGAAACCTCACCAAACTAAACCAAACCTATTGTATGAAAGCACTGGGAACCACCCATTGAGGAAGTAAATAAGTTTATTGTATCAGTTAAGATATAATGTAAAACGGGCATTTGTTAAGGGAAGATCAAATATTCACTATGAGAGTTGTTCTAAGTTAGTCGTTAACTGTTTGACAAGAATTCATTAAATTAACAAAATTTAACTTTGTATAATGTACATCCAGGTGCAAAACACTGTTGATAGAGATCTGCCATTGTATATTGAGCCAACAGATCAGATCTACACTTGATCCAGATCTGCCATTGTATATTGAGCCAACAGTTCACTTGAAAGTATTAAGTAGAGTGTATAAGATAGTCTGTGATCTGCTGGTGTACTATTCAATGGTAGATCTAGGGCAGGAGAATCTTAAGGGAATTTCCAGATTTCATGGATTTTACTCCTGATTAATGATTGAAAACAGTTCCCACTTGGTCTGAAATAATCGAAATTGAAGGATTTTCTGAGTCAGATACACATATCATCAGGGGAATTCACTGACGGTTTAACGAATTTGGAAATTTGTCATTCTTTTACCTGAGATCTGCGTATTTGCTGTTTGCAGTTGATTGTGTATATTGTACACATAAATATGGTTCCTAATGCTGAGAAAAAAATACCTCAGTTAAATGTTTCACAAAATGTGTACTGAAGATAAAGCCTCAAATCAGTTTTATATACTGTACAAATTCTAATAATCACCCAAACAATTATTAGAATACAGTGAAATTTTGGAGAAGGGTGGACTTTTGTAGTTTTTGCAATATCGCAATGACCACTGAGCCTTTTCTTAGGCAAAAATGACAAATTTCTACATACTAGTACTACAATAGTGGAATTACAAATGCTGCTTTCTTGTCAGTTCAATTAAATCTAAACCTTTGATTAGGGAGGTTATTATTATCAGTAAATAGTATCATATATGTTTATATTTTCAATGCAAATAATTTGTATCCTATTTTTAGCTCTACTGGTCATAGACCAGAAGAGCTTATGGGATAGTATTTCATCTGTCCATTAGCACTAGTTTGTTATCGCTACTTTTCCTAAACTACTTTGAGGATTGCCATGAAACTTTACACACATGCACATTCATCCCATGGTCTAATTGTTCCTAAATGAAAATGGTGCTGCACGGATGTCCAATATGGCCACCACAGTGGCCATCTTGAAAATCTTGTTATCGCTACTCCTCCTGAATGGATTGTCATATCAAAATGGGGTTTTCACTAAAAGACTTCTTGTGATGTCTAGTTGGTGTTAAATGAAAATGGTTCCGATCATATGTCCAATCTTGAAAATTTTATTGTTACTACTCCTACATGGATGGACATATCATCATGAGATTTCTTATAATGTCTAGCTGGTCCTAAAGAAAAATGGTGCCGATCTGACATCCAATATGGCCGCCATGGCAGCCTTCTGGAAAATCTTGTGAACACAACTCCACCTGAACAGAAAGTCATATTGATGTTTTGTTTTCACCAGATGACTTCTTGTGATGTATTGTTAGTCCTAAATGAAAATGGTGCCGATCTGATGTCTGATATGGCTGCCTCAGTGGCTAGCTTGAAAATCTTGTTACTACTTCTCCTGAATGAATGGTCATATCAGCATGGGGTTTTCACTAAGAGACTTCTTATTATGTTTAGTTGATTCTAAATTAAAATGGTGCTGATCTGACATCCAATATGTGGCCATCTTGAATATCTTGTTTTTGCTACTCGTCTTAAATGAAAAATCATTTTGACATGGAGTTTTCATCAGAAAAGTTCTTATAGTGTCTGGTTGATCCTAAATGAAAATGATTAACCCTCAATATGGCCACCATGCTGGCTATCTTGAAAATAGTTATGTCTACTCCTCCCAAATGGATGGCCTTAATGGAGTTTTCACCAATAGACTTCTTATGATACCTAGATGGTCCTAAATGAAAATGGTGCCAGTCATACATCCAATATGGCTGCCATGACAACTGTCTTAAAAATCTTGTCGTCCCTACTTCCTTGAATGGATGATAATTATGAAATGGGGTTTTCACCAAAAGACTTCTAATGAAGTCTACTTTACCCTAATGAAAATAGTGCCAAGCTGACATCCAATATGTGCACCACAGCAGCTAATTTGAAAACCTTGTTATCGCTGAAGAATATCAGATGGTTTCAACACTCAGCAGTCAAAAAGAACAAATGGCCTTATCTTGAATTTCTGGTAATTCTTTTTTCCCAGTAGAGCATCAGTCCATTTGAGGGACTAATGTTTAATGAGATTATGAGTAATTTTGTTACTTAACAGTTGCTCTTACACAGTTTAGTTTACTCTGTAAAATATCGAAAAGTGGGTGGGGTGGTGGAATATACTTGAGGCATTCTGCTGATTTCCAGTAGAGAAAAATATAGATAAAATACCTTCCTAAAACATATTGATTATACAAAATTTCAGTTTAATGCATGCTTTTTTATCACATGATCTTTGATCATGGACATAGATGGCAAAATGTGCATGTATCCAACTGGCCACTGGGCTAGACAAATATACCACAAAGAGCACTAAACAAATTGTAAAAAGAAAATCATCATAATGCTATATTAATTATGAGTTCACATACCTATCACTTGCATAGAAAATAAAAACTGACTCAATATCCTACCAAACTAGAAGTCTCAGATCTAGCAGAGAATACATTCACTATTGACTTGTTGTGAATAGTGGTCCTTGTACCATGCAGGCATACGATTTGTACCCAAAGCCAACAGAAAAGTCAGGTAGGAGATGCATTTTGGTATTTCTTAAATCATCTCTTGATTGAGGTACCTTTGGTCAGGGTTAGTTTGTAAAGGATATCTAATCAAGAACTATATTAAACTATGGCTACTGGATACCGTACATACTCACTTATAAGTGAAGTCCAACTGCAAACAACATAGACCATGATCTGCTGTTGCATAATGTGCCAGCAGATCAGGGTCTATGTTGTTTGTTCTACTGATCACTCCTAACAAACTGCAGAGACTCAGATCTGCCAGCACATTATGTGGTGGCAGATCTGGATCTGTGCAGTTTGCAGTTTGAGTCGACTTATAAGCTAGTATATATGGTAAATATCATGTTTCATATTATCAATGTGCACAAGGGTGCTCTGTTGGGGATGGGCAATTATTAATAGCAATAAGAATTGATAATTGACCAAAAAACTAATTTTAAGAAAAAAGAGGGATGGTCAGTTATTTGATCATGGGCTGTTATTAAAATTTGAATGGTACTGTCAAACTGTTTTCATCAGAATAAGTCAATACCATTTAAAATGGTAGGTTTACCCTATCCATAACTTTAACATGCAGGATGGGGCCTTGTTTTGGATGATCATTCAACATTAATCAATTGAATTCTCAGCATGACTTAATAATCTTGGCATAAAAAATGCAATTTTTTGCCTGCAACTTCAAAAACTCAAACAACTGCAGGGCTGATCAAATCCCATTGCTCGACATCCTGGACTGTTTATTTTTTTAAGTCGGACAAGTGCTTTTTTCCTATTTTAAAACAAGCAGTGCAAGCACTAATTTTCATACTTTCTTCACTTTATCTACCTTTATCTGGTCATTCATGCCCTCGGCATACTGAATGCTTGAATTGACTTCCATTTATTCATTCACATCCTGTGATACTACAGGAAGTGGTCGGTGATAACTGTCGCATGTGTGCGAATTCTATTACTGCTTGACTGCATATTGGGCTAAGCAACCAAATTATTAGCCAATCAAAACACTTCAAGCAAAACAAATCCGATATGATTAATTAGCAGTGTTTTAAACAACCTTGTTTTATTGTGTTTGTTCACTCATGAGTGGATCACCCTTTGATTTCAATACACCGAGTCAATGCATTGAAAATAATGAAAGGCACTTTACTGTCATAAGTGTCAGTTTCCTTTATGACCTGATTAAATGACAGTAACGAGTCTTTCATTTTTTAAATTGATTATACAGAGAATCAACTTTAACATGTAATGTTGCGTTTGAAGTGAAACAATTATGGTATTATACTAAAGGAACAGTCTGCGTTTGCGTTTAAACGACAAAATGTATGTTATAATCACTTTAGTAAAAGTAGATGTGATCTTTTCTATTTGGATAAAATGAGTTTACTAAATTAATTTCGCTAGGAAGGTCAGAAGGACGATTGAGTGAAGGAAAATTCACATGAAAGTGGAGGGATAAAATGTAAGGTTGCAACTGATTCTGAGGTAACTATTTCTGCAAAGAGACATAAGCCAGACTCTCTGGCAGCAAAAAATGTCAAATATGACGCAACTAAGAGACAAAGACATTTTCATCCACATTGGGTTGATAATTATCCATGGCTTGAATTCATTGACTCAGAAGGAAAGATGTTTTGCAGTTATTGCAGACAATATCCCAAACTGACACGGGTTGGAAAAAATTGAACCAGTGTATTTGTCAATGAAACTGACAAATTCAGGATTTAATCAACCATGTCTCATGACAGTTCTCATAAAGCCTATGTAGCAGAGTATAGGCATGACACTAGACAGCATGTTCAGAAAATCCATGAAGTTTGAGTTGCTAACATGCTACAAAGAATGGCCATTTTAAAATGGCTCATTAACACAGCCTACACCCTAACCCAATATGGAAAACCATTATCAGATATGGAAATGCTGTGTGTGCTTCAGGAGAAGAATGGTGTTAAACTTTGTGCTAATTATAAGACCAGACTCAGGGCAATTTGTTCTGTCAATTGATCAAGTCTTGAGAGAAAAAGTTAGGGAAGGTTTAAATTCCAGTAAATTCCTTTCCATTCTTGCAGATGGAAGTAATAATGCTACCATATCAGAGTAAGAAATAGTGTATATAAGATACCTAGACAAAAAAAAACTAAAATATTAAGCCCTTTGAAGAAATAAATATGTTTTACATTTTTTATTGTGTTTTTAAAATGGATTAAAATGAATACATCTCATCGAATCCAGGCAAGCGATTGTAATTTTGGGACAAGTGAAAATGTAGGTGGGACAAGTGAATTTTCTGAAACCACTTGTTCTGGACAAGTGGTTGAAAAAAAATTGATCAGCCCTGAACTGAAAACTATTTTTAAAAAATGCTGGACCTACAGCCATTAGAGTTTTCATTGACTGTAGTTGTTTTTGGCATCCTTTTGGGATCCATCATCTGGTGTTGAAGGTTCAGAGAAGGTTGCTGAAAACTTTAGGAAAATAATATTGTCAGAAAATATTTCAGTTGTATGAAATTATCATAATGGCAGATTCCTGTAACAATATACATCCTTTTAAGATTTTTATTTTCTTCTCAAATCTCTTCCTTAGTGCCTGGTCCAGTGTTGAACTTTGAAGCCCGTGTTCGCAGCAGCAATGCTTTTACCCTGGATTGGGATCTACCAAACATTGCAGATCTTAATGGAATTTTGACAGGATTTGATATTGGCTACCAGACAGGTACAAATGTTTCACTTTTATCAAGATTTTTTTATGCCCTACCTTTTTTTTTTGTTTTAAAGGGCAATATGTGTGTTTTCATATATAAATTGTCATGAGATTTTGCACCTAAGTTTACTAGAGGACATAAAATATATGTATCACAAGGTCAGATATCAAGGCCCGAGAGTTGAGACCTTAATATTTATGACACACCATGAATCTTGAAGGGGCATATAGTGCCAAATATTACATTTAGGTCAGTTTTTCAGGCATTCTCAGCCCCAGAAATATGCAATTTGGTTTGTAGATGTGTCTTAATAAGTGCAATACCATTGTACCAAAATAGGCAACAGTGACCTAAATTTCACTCTTCAGTGACTTCGGTTAGATTATGCATTTAGGTCAGTTTCTTGTTATGGGGGCGCTCTACAGATAATACGTGCTTCTGAGAGAGTGACAGGTGTAAGATGAAGTTGTTTGCATTTGCAACATGTACAATGGAGAGAATGTTGGCATACCTCTATGCTACTTTCATGTACTGTGACTGAAATTTCTTTACATATTGTACTTGTGGAAATTGGACATGATCTAAGCACACAGCAGACAGAAATGGCCGCTCCAAAGTACTCAAAAAATCTGCCTGAATTAGTCAAAAGTACACTATTTTCAGCAGTTATTAAAATAGGGAAACGAATTTTGCCAGAGTAGGCAGTACCAGCCTCTGAAAGTACAAGGAATAAATTACAAAATATATAAAAAATAAAAAAAGTTATCAGCTCTTTTTTTTAAAATTTACATTTGAAGTCCAGGAAGTGAAAATGACCAAGTGGAGCTAGCAGTTTTTTGAGAGGTGCACATCTTAAGGAAGACCAAGCTGTATACTCTATAACCCAAATTGTACCAATCAATCATACACCAAAATAAAGGGAATTCAAAGTTCTTTTAACAATACCTAAGATATACAAGGTCTTTTTTAAATAGCCAGGACAACCAGTGAGGAAAACCTGGGTAATTCTTTTTCTTTAAAAATTTAACCTTATGCAAAGTACGAAAATGGAGAGTGCCACTTTGGTCATTGTTAAAAAAGGAGGGATGGCATGGGCATTCCTGTTCTATGAACACGTTTCTTTTTTTTAAATAACCCTATCTCTTGTTTTCATTGATAGATGTTATCTATCTTCAGATTTAGTCTCACCTGGGACATGGAACATTGTGAGGAATGGTGGGTTAAATGATTAAATGTACAGGTACAAGTTTGTTGGGGTAAAGGGTTAAATGATTAAATGTAAAGGTACAAGTTTGTTGGGGTAAAGGGTTAAATGGATAAATGTACAGTTACAAGTTTGTTGGGGTAAAGGGTTAAATGGATAAATGTAAAGGTACAAGTTTGTTGGGGTAAAGGGTTAAATGATTAAATGTAAAGGTACAAGTTTGTTGGAGTAAAGGGTTAAATGGATAAATGTACAGGTACAAGTTTGTTGGAGTAAAGGGTTAAATGATTAAATGTAACGGTACAAGTTTGTTGGGGTAAAGGGTTAAATGATTAAATGTAAAGGTACAAGTTTGTTGGAGTAAAGGGTTAAATGGATAAATGTACAGGTACAAGTTTGTTGGGGTAAAGGGTTAAATGATTAAATGTAAAGGTACAAGTTTGTTGGAGTAAAGGGTTAAATGATTAAATGTAAAGGTACAAGTTTGTTGGAGTAAAGGGTTAAATGGATAAATGTACAGGTACAAGTTTGTTTGGGTAAAGGGTTAAATGATTAAATGTAAAGGTACAAGTTTGTTGGAGTAAAGGGTTAAATGATTACATGTAAAGGTACAAGTTTGTTGGGGTAAAGGGTTAAATGATTAAATGTAAAGGTACAAGTTTGTTGGGGTAAAGTGTTAAATGATTAAATGTAAAGGTACAAGTTTGTTGAAGTAAAGGGTTAAATGGATAAATGTAAAGGTACAAGTTTGTTGGGGTAAAGGGTTAAATGATTAAATGTAAAGGTACAAGTTTGTTGGGGTAAAGGGTTAAATGGATAAATGTAAAGGTACAAGTTTGTTGGAGTAAAGGGTTAAATGGATAAATGTACAGGTACAAGTTTGTTGGGGTAAAGGGTTAAATGATTAAATGTAAAGGTACAAGTTTGTTGGGGTAAAGGGTTAAATGATTAAATGTAAAGGTACAAGTTTGTTGGGGTAAAGGGTTAAATGGATAAATGTAAAGGTACAAGTTTGTTGGGGTAAAGGGTTAAACGATTAAATGTAAAGGTACAAGTTTGTTGGGGTAAAGTTTAGGAATTAGAAGTTTTTGACAGTGATATTATCATCTCTTTCCCAAACTGATTGTCATAGAATTTTGCAAAATAATTTACCTGTGCAGAAAAGGGTTAAAAGGGAATGTGTCATGGTCACAGGGAATATCATGACATTGAATAAATGCAATACGTCATACATCCAGTTTTGAACCCTTTACCTTATAGAGTCTGTCACAGAACTATACTTTTGTATATATGTACATGTATCTTGTTACATTGTATAATGTGTTGTTACAGCATTCCATCAGTTGACAGTATACCAATATGGCTGGCTGGAGAAAACTACATTGATATATGCATACTTAAAGCTTTTTGATTCAGTATTTAAAGCACTCATTATTTCTTTCTACAGTATAAAATGGTAAACACCAGCATTCATGCTTTCTTGTGCATCAAATGGTGAATCCCTGGTTAGTGTGTGATAAATAGATTAAGCCCAATCTGTAACTTAAAGATTGGTGATCATTGTCATGGCTTTGTAAGCTGTTTGGGTTTGTTTTGTTCATTAAACAGATTTTTTGCTCACCTGGTATAAGGCCAAGTGAACTCATGATATGGCCCTGCATCCATCCTGCATCATGTGTTGTCCTTTGTCCATTATAAATCTGTCAACATTTGCTATTTTAAACTTCAAAAACCACAATTTTAACCAACTTTGGCTGAGAGCATCCTGGCATGAAGGGCTTTCAAAAATAACGCAGATCCACCATCAGATATGAATTCTAGTCAAAAACACCCAAAGCATCCTGGCATGAAGGGTTTTTAAATGATGTTGATCCATTTCAAATATGGCTGCTGTTACTAAAAATAGAAAAACCTTTAAATGACTTTTTCTCAAAAACTACTTGACAGAATTGACCAAGTTGGACAAAAAGCATCTTAACATAAAGGGCTTTTACATTTTTACAAATGATATAAATCAACTGTCAGATATGGCTGCCATTATTAAAAATAGAAAAATAAGTTCTTCTGCAAAACCACTCAACAGAATTTGAACAACTGTGATATTGTCGCGGCTTGAAGGCCTTTCAGATTTATACAAATAATACCAGTCTGCCATCAGATATGGCTACCATTACTAGATATAGAAAAACATTTAAACATCTTTATCTCAAAAAACCGCTCAACAAAATTTGACCAACTTTGACAGAATTCATCCTAGCATAAAAGCCTTTAAATATTGGACAAATGATGATGATGTGCAATCAGATATGGAAGAAGATATTAAAGATAGAGAAACCTTGAAACAATTGTTTTCATAACACCATTGGAAGAAAAGCTATTTTTAGACATATCCAGGTGAGCAATCTTAGGCCCACTTGGGCATCTTGTCATGATTACTGACAGGGTTTTGTGACAAAATTTAATACTAAAAAATCAATCTGACAGTCTGGATTCTGTGTTTTCACTTGCAAAGATAGTGGCAGCCATTTTCATATTGGGGGAATTTGCAATGTTCTTTTGTTTGATTGGCTATTTAGGATTCATTTAATACACTAGCACGTGCTGTCACATCACTCAAATTTCCAGGGAGCCTGTTTTACTATAGGGGATGTTCCCATCATATGGCTCTATGAATTGATGATGCAAATGGTGGTTGTTTACAATGGGCTTATGGAAGTGCTTGTATGGAAATATGACAGGCATCCAAATATGCTTACATACGAATGCAGTAGAGGTGTCAAAGGTGCTTGCATTGAAATGCAGTAGAGGTGTCCATATATGTTTGTATGTTTGAAAGGGTTATGCGGTTTTTACACTATGGTGACAATTTGGTTTGCTTATATTTGTTGATCTCTCATGCGCCATAGTTTTTACTACTGTCAGAAATAATATTATATTGGTGGACATTTTTGCAATATGTGCACGTCTTTCTGTGTATCTGTGTAATTAGGAAATTTTATAAAGTAAAACGAATACCTTAATATGGTTCTAATTGTCCACAGTGGATGGTTTACTCCTGGGTGCCATACATGACAGAGAACAACAACTGAACGATCCCTACGTGACCGAAACTATCCTAAATGGGCTTCTTCCAAACAGGAAGTACCGTGTTTACATTTGGGCCAGAACAAGGAATGGACGTGGTGAGAGCACATTCATAGAGGCTATGACGACAATGAGAGCTCGTAAGTATTTGTATTTCATAAAATTTTCATTCTTAGATTATGGCAGATATTTTTAAGAAACTACAACTTTATTTGTAAGACATTTTTGTTTAAATGACATCAGAATGCAACCATTGTCCACCATGCATATTTTCAAATGTTTATTTTACAGTTTTAACAAGAGCTAATTCCATGACTTGTCATGGCAAATTCCCATGCTTTTGATTTTTTATTACATATCCCCCCCCCCCCCCCCCACACCCACCCTGTGGAATGTAATCCATTGGTCATAACAAAAAGTCTGTTATATATGCATCCTTCTGCTATGACTGCATGTGTAAAGTTTGGTTAACAAATATAAAAATTTTCTTTACCGTAATTGCAATATTTTTGTATTTTACCTGTGGACACCCCCTTCCCCCACCCCATGCCTCCAGAGAGAAGGAGTTAAAACTTATGCCCCTTTTAGAGAGGGTTATCATATGGGCAGGGTAGACCTGTCTATATTAAATTTGGTGAATTTCCACCCAATAGTTTAGGATGAGATAGACTTACAGGCAGATGGACAGACATGTTAAGGATGGGGATTATGAGAAAGGTTCATGTTAGACTAACATAAATGGACTGTATTTTGTTGGAAATACAGGTCCATCACAGTACGGTACATAAGTATAAAACTATCCCTGATGTAACATGGGCATGGGCATAGTTCCGTTATACCAAATTAATTTTACAATTGAAATTAGTACTAACTTTATTTCACCAAATTATAGTGATTTATTTATTTATTATAACTCATTATGATGTGTTTTCACATTTAACATACTGTATATACTCACTTATAAGTCAAATCCAACTGCAGATATGGGTCTATGCAGTTTGGTGAGACTAATCAGTAGAACATGCAACATAGACCCTGATCTGCCAGCGCATTATGTGATTGCAGATCAGGGACTATGTTGTTTGCAGTTCAACTCGACTTGTAAGTAAGTATATATGGTATAATACATTCCTTGTTTATAATGTACTCCAGTATAAGACAGCCTTGCCTGCATCACAATACACTTTTATGACTGTATTATAGCCAACTTTTTCCTTTTCAGCACCTGGTGCACCCAGTTTCAGTGTTTTGTATGTAACAGAGACAATGATAAATATAACATGGACACCTGGGAGTTCATCTGGTGGCCGAACAGTTTTCTATGCAGAGTACAGGAGGGAAGGTAACAAATTGAATTCTAAAATACTAAAAATTACTGCAATATTAAAAAACAATCAACTTTTCTACTCCGGCATTGAATTTATTTCTAGTCCTGCATTGAATTTATGTCACTAATTTTTTTAAATTGTGAAAATGAACAAGTTTCTTTAATTCTCTGATACCATATTTGATTTATGACACTTAATAATCACATGTATTATGGTCACACTTGCATGTCACAAATATGTCACATTGTGTAATGTAAATTATTTGCAGTTATGTAATTCTGTTTGATGTGGGGAGCTGTGTTTGATGTGGGGAGCTGTGTTTGATGTGGGGAGCTGCGTTTGATGTGGGGAGCTGTGGTAGCTCAGTTGGTATAGCATCGGATTCGTAATCAAAGTGTCATGTGTTCGATACCTGCCCAGGCCAGCCAGGGTTGGCTGCCTTGGTGTTTCCTTGTGAAAGACACTTAGTTTCCATTTCCTTGCCCTGATATAACCAATAATGTGTTAAAAGTGCCATTAAAACCAACAACAACAGCAACAAGAACAACAACTCAAATAATTAATTTTATGTCGAGCCCATGTTCATTGGATATAAAATTTATGAATAATTGACAGCTATTTATTACTAGCATCTTGCCACATAATGTCATTCAACTCATTTTTAATATTTTTATCCCCCGTGACTGAAGGTTGGAAGATTGGGGGGTATATAGCAATAAGCAATGTCTGTCTGTGTGTCTTGAGATAGACAAGGTAGTTTCTGCAACATAACTTTAGTTTGCTGTAGTCTTTTTTCTCAACTTTATATACAGTGTGGGGCTTACTCATGGGAAGATACAGAAGCCTAAAACTGATACATACATACCCCATGATACATACATACCACATGGTACATACATAACCCATGGTACATACATAGCCTACATACATAGCCCATGGTACATACATAACCCATGGTACATACATAGCCCATGGTACATACATACCCCATGGTACATACATACCCCATGGTACATACATTGCCCATGGTACATACATAGCCCATAGTACATACATACCCCATGGTACATACACATAGCCCATGGTACATACACATAGCCCATGGTACATACATAGCCCATGGTACATACATACCTCATGGTACATACATACCCCATCGTACATGCATAGAC
The DNA here is from genome assembly GCA_029931535.1 of Margaritifera margaritifera. Classification (NCBI taxonomy): domain Eukaryota; kingdom Metazoa; phylum Mollusca; class Bivalvia; order Unionida; family Margaritiferidae; genus Margaritifera; species Margaritifera margaritifera. The sequence goes on along the minus strand of JAQPZY010001319.1, from coordinate 687,148 downwards.
AATGCAGGCTCTAAAATGAAGAATAGGCCTGCTGCACATTCCTGGATGTTTTAAGAGGCTACTGATAGAGGCACAAGCCTTGTGGCTGGGTGGTTAGCAAGCCAACATTGTAATTTTTTGGTTCTGCTAAATAAATCGTGTTTCCTTAATCCAGTTTTCACTGAACTTTATAGGTAGTCTACACTTGGGCAGAGGCTCCTCCCTGTTGATTCTTGAGCCCATGGGTCAAAAGTAAAGTAACAGGAGCAAAAATTGACTTGATATAGGTTGTTCCATATATACATGATACCCAGGGAAGGCACTTTTTTAAAATATATGCCAGGGTACTCTGATTGCTCAACATGTTCATATGAAAATTATACAAAATTCAAAATTGCATCTATAAGTGACTACTCCACATTAAAAGTGCCTTCCCTGGGTCCCAAGTATATTTTACTGGAACAGCCTCAACTTCTTTCCTCAAGTCTCCCACACTCAATTTTTATCAACTTCTTTGTTGCAAATACAATTGAGGAAGGGCAGCTCCTTGTTGAGTCTGTAATTGATTGATCAAAGGTCAAGGTCACTGGATGTGAAATTACAATGGTCAGTCAGGGGAATCCGCCATTCTATTGATGGTTATTTAAATGGACACTCGTGGAAGATCCTCTTTTACACAATATTTCATAAAATATTGAAATTTCAGGTGAAGCTGACTGGCTTCAGACCACAGATGAAGTTTTGTACAACTGGAAAAATATCACAGGTCTGGAATCTGGAACAGCATATGAAGTCAGAGTAGTGGCATTTGATGGAGAGAATCGAGTCAGTAGTGAAACTCAAGTAGTCAACACTGTTGGTACAGGTAAGTATCTAAGACAATAGATACCATTTTGAAGGTGGTCAGAATGCATTCTGTATATACAAGCTTATAATTCAAGTCCAACTGTAAAACAACATAGACTGTCTGATCATAGTCTAGGTTGTTTGTTCTACTGATTACTCCTAAAAAGCTGCATAGACCCAGATCTCCCAGCGCATTATGTGGTGGTAGTTCTGGGACTATGCAGTTTGCAGTTAGACCGAATTGATAAGTGAGTGTATACAGTAAATATTATAACCATTCAAAATTGTAAGCAAGGCTTTTGGGAGAAATGGTTAACATAGCAATCACTGCACACTAGTGAGAATGACCTAAGAAACAATTTTAATTATCATCTATAATTTAATCTCAGTGTGACATAGGAGCATGTATAAGCCATTTGTGTCAAGAGGATGTTAGTCAAGAGGATAATTTGCATTTATGTCAAGAGGATATTGTGTCAAGAGGATAAATTGCAATAGTAATTTACTCCTGGATATCACTGGTCAAAACTTGTTTCTTGTTTGCATTTGCATTATTTGTTGCTTTGTATTATTTATATACTACTCTCTGTCTCTGTCTGTCTGTCTTTCTGTCTTTTGATTCCGTTGATCAGATGCAAGAAAACATATTATATGGCTAGACATTAATCAAGATGCCTTATATTGCAGCTCATTCTTTTAGAAAAAAATAAGGGGGAAAAAAAGAACTTAATGTACAGTGAAAATAGTGGTAAAATTTGGAATAAATACATCGTAGAATACTTCAGACTTAATTTTAACTGTTTAATTTTTTTTTCAGCCTCAGCTTTTGCCCTTGTTGCCAACTGGAAGTGGTTTTTGGGCATGTTGCTCGCACTGATTGTAATAATTGCCTTCTGTGTCATCATTTGGATTATCCACAAGCGGAGGAGAGATATCACACATGAACAAGTACCACGAAAAACTTGTAAGTTTCAGGAGAAGAGGCATTATTTTAATGTATTGCATGTGAAGCATAGGGGAGAAGTATGTATCACATTTTACACACCCACCATAAGGTAGAGCATATCATTTTATGAAGTTCATCCATCTGTCTAGACTCGAAAGGTCAGTCACAAACTGAAAGAAAGAAAACCATTTTGGCACAAAAACTTCATTTGTATATGAGTTGACCAAACTTTGTAAATGGCTTACATCTGAGATATGAAAGACATCTATTGATTTTGCCATCAAAAGGTAAAGGTCAAGGTAACAGTGACTCTAAGAAGAAAAATGGTCTTTGCATGATATCTTGAGTTCTTTATCACCTACATTGACCAGACTTTGTGGATGGCTTGCATTTGAGACATGGAAGACACCTATTCATTTAGGGATCAAAAGGTCATGGTCACATGGACTCAAAGAAGGACAAACTTTCCACAAACTACTTAAGTTTTGTTCCATATGCATTGACAAAACTTTGGAGATGGCTTGCATTTGAGACATGGAAGACACCTATTGATTTTGGGAGTCAAAGGTCAAGGTCTGAGGGACTCCAAGAAGGAAAATGGTTTCCATACTATAAGTTATACACCACAAACCAAGAAATGCACCTATTGATTTTGGGGTCAATAGGTTAAAGGTCAGATTCACCGAGACTGAAAGAAGAAAAATGATTCTGCAAAATAATTTGAGTTAGATCACAAAACTCAAAATCTCACATCACTGTAGGGAAAATGCAAAACTTTGGGCTAATGCCATGACTTACACAAGTCTAGCACATGTTAGGATGTAACTATCAAAATGCCCAAAGACCTCATCAACCATTGAAATAGCTTGCTTCATCTAGTATCATTTAGTATCAAATGTAAGTCTTGGGATACCATACAAGTTGGGACAGCCCTTATTATTTTCAAAAGTAATTTGTTCATGGTCTGTAAAAGTTGATTCACATTGATGCTAGTTCCATTATTGCTTGCCTGGCTATCATTAAAGCGAGATGAGCTTATGGTATGGCCCTGCATTGTTCATTCATCCTGTCATCATACGTTATTTGTTGTCTTGCTAATTTCAGCTTCTCAAAAACCACTGGGGCAGTGTTGACCAAATTATGCAGAGAGTATCTTGGCATGAAGGCCTTGCAAATATTTACAAATGTTGCTGATCTGCCATCCATTATGGTACCTTTTACAAAAAGTAGAAAAACCTCTGAACAACTTCTTCTCAAAAACTCCTCAACACACTTTGACTAAATTTGACAGAAAGCACCATGACATGAAGGTCTCTCAGATTTTTTTACAAATTATGCCAATCTACAATCCAATATGGTTGCCATTACTAAAAATAGAAACAATTTTACAATTACTTCTTAAAAACTATTCAACAGCATTAGACCAAATTTTGACAGAAGGCATTCTGGTATGAAGACCTTTAAATTCTTCAGAAATGGTGCCAATCAATCCACTATGCAATATGGCCACCATTACTAAAATATAATTTTTTAAAATGACTTTTTCAAAACAGCATAACAGAATTTGACTATATTTGTGAGGAAATCATCCTGGCAAGCTATTCCAATCTGCCATCCATTATGGCCACATTAATAAAAATTAGCAGAACCTTATACAACTTCTTGTATGAAACAGAGATGCCAATCATTCTAGATTTTGTAAAATTATGCATTTTTTGGGGTGAAAATTCTGCATTATGAATTATATTGACAGTCTTCCGTAAAACCAAAATGTTTTGGGATTAAATTTTGCACAGGAATTGTATGTGGACACGCGCAGAAAGAAAAGTACTTCAGCACCAATGTGATAGGCTGGTCCAAGAAATATAGATTCTAAATGCTAGAAACAAAGTATAGATAAAAAAAAAATCCAATCATTTAGACTATAAATGGCTGAAAAATGGCAGCAGAGATTCATAATTCCTAATAAAAACTAATGTTTATGGTTATTGTTTTGGCCACAGATGTGGAAGGAATTCAGTTTGAAGAATGGATACACCATTTATTCTCATTAACCTAAATTTTTACATGTTGTACAGGCTCCAAAAGTATGGTTGTAAAGAACTATGTTACTTGTATCAAACATTACTGTTATCCATTCTGGATAGACTTTTAAATTAAAAAAAATTGTGGGGCCTTGGGTGGCCGAGTGGTCTAAGGTGCTCGCATTTACAGATCACTCACACATCTCACCTCTGAGTGGGTTCGAGTCTCGGGCTTGGCTAATATGGGTATGTGAGAAAGCTTGTCAGTAGCTTCCCGTGGGTCGGTGGTTCTTCCCAGGTTTTTCCCGGTTCTTCCTCCACCAAATATACTGGCCGCCATGTATAGCCTTTCATGTGCTGAAAAAATGGCGTTAAATCCACAACAACATCATTGTCAATAGTATGCTTGAAAATCATTCTCACGGTTTAGCATTTATTGTAAAGGCCTTTCAGTTTTGTGTGAATTTCACTTTTTTCATGAGCTTTCATTATTTTGGTGTTGTGGTTGCTACAAATCACGAATTTAAAGCCCCAATGAACAACGATCCTTCTGTGGAAACAATAAGACTGTCCATTTCTCCAGTCCACAGATTTAGGTACCATATATACTTGCGTATAAACCGATACCAACTGTAAACTGCATAGACCCAGATCTGGGTCTGTGCAGTTTGTAAGGACTAATCAATAGAACAAACAACATGGACCCTGATCTGCCGGCGCATTATGCGATGGCAGATCAGGGTCTATGTTGTTTGCATTTGGACTCGGCTTATACGCGAGTATATACGTTACTAATAAAAATGCCATGGAAATTGATAAATTCGCAGTATGCCAATCAACCATCCAATGTGGTTGCCATTTTGATCTTTTTCATTTCCAAAACAAAGCAAAAAAAACAACATGGGATGGGATATTTTTGGTTAAGGTTTTCTAGATGGCTTTGTTGTGATAATGAACGTTGGCGGGAAAACTGAGAGAATAAATTGAGCTTGGAATAGCAGTAAATATTTGTCACAAACTGAGTGATTCACTCTGTGTTGTATTTGTAATGTGTTTAGGACATTTGTGGAAACATCAGTTTTATGTTGTTCTTTCTGTTTATCTGCTGTATAAAAAAATGATGCATAAAGCTACATTCTATACTCACGTATAATCCAGGTCCAAATGCAAACAACATAGACCCTGATCTGCCATTGCATAATGGGCTGGCAGATCAGGGTCTATGTTGTTTGTTCTATTGATTAGTTCTTACAAACTGCATAGACCCAGATCTGCTGGCGCATTATGGGACGGCAGATCTGGGTCTATGCAGTTTGCAGTTGGTATCGGCTTGTACGCGAGTATATACGGTAATATCACAAATGTGCTAAATTTACTGAATTTCCAAAATTTATATAGTTAATGACACACATTCATATTTTGGGTTTTATTTTTGACATTCGTGACAAAATGTTCTCCCTCTTCAGATACTGTGAGAGAAAACGAACGCTTGAAGAACATTGACCCTAACGTTGACAGAGAATCTGCAGGACAATATAATGACTACTATCGTGGTGAAAGGTACGATTTTTTGGGAAGTTGTATTTAAATTATCTTCTCATATTTTTTCAGGCATTGCATTTGTATTTGGTTTAACCTTTCAACCTATGTTTGCATGTCTACTTTTTGTTCAGCCTGTCTAGACGGAAGCTAGACATTTCAATCACTTTGGCATCCATGCATGTCTGTCCATCTGCCTGTACATCCATCCACACCCTAGATTAAGCTCAATGTTACATTTTTGTACATTGGACTCAGTGTTAAAGTATTTTTACTTTCTAGCTAAATAAAAGGCAGGCTCAACAAAAAGGTGGTCTCTCCTTTGCATGTTAAAGCATTTACACATTTAGTTCATTTACTCGTAAAAAGTTCAAAATATTGTTTAAGTTCTAAGTAGTAGACTTAGAACTCTGATAGTATGTGTGATTAACTTAGATATGAGACATAATTTAGCTACAAATAGCATAATCTCAAAATATATATGCACATATGTTCAATAACATGCAGTGGATAAATTCAGTGAACTGCAAACATAGGATAAAACAAATGGTAGTCATCATAGTTTTAATTTTACTAAACCAAACAGTTCATTTTTGATCATTCAAACACAGGCACAGTTTTGGGATACAAGTTAGCTAATTTTGTGATATATATCATGCATGGAAAAAGTCAGTACTACTTGGTACAGTGTTTAATGGTTGGAGCTTGAAACATGGTACTAAAACAAACAGTACTTTTGGGCAAGGCATCAAAAGACATTGCTTACAATTAAGAAAAATGTTATGAGTATTATATGCATACAAAGCTGTAAACATGGTTTGGTTAAAATAGGATACAAATTGTCAGTTCATCTGTGTTAAAGAGATCAATGAACAGCATCGTTTTTTCAATCAAACATTCCTTTACCTGCTCTAAATGATGCAAAGAAAAGTTTAATTGCTGAATTTATATCAAGCTTGAATGCAGGTTCCCTCTATGGCTCCTACCATTGTTTTGAATTTCCTATGAGGTTAGAATTGATGACAGGTTATATGTATTCTGATTTATTTTACTTCAGTTAATTTATTTTCTATACAAGAGATCAGTGTCACATTCTTGCTTCAGATCTCTGGGGGGCTTAAACATAATTCTCTCTTTCATTGCATATCCAAAGAGCTGTAGTGCTTTCATGTAATTTAAACCTTTTGCATATCCAAAAATTTCTATTGCATACCTTTTTTTTAAAATTTTTTTATATTTGCATTGGACCTTGTTGCATAGTTTTACAGACAACTTGAGAACTGCATGTCCTCTAATGACAAATGATTTCACAATAATGAATCCAAACCCCCATTTTTTTCTAGATCATCTTTGCTAGATACAAGAAAGTCAAGGTATAGTATTTGTCCCATGATAAGCCCAGGGGGCCCCATATTGTACATTTTTTTAAAGGGGGGGAATGGGCTTATAACAGGGACATGAAGCTTTCTTAAATAAGAATTTGTTACAGTATTTTAAATTGCGGGATAGCCACAATGCTTTAAATTAGGGGATGGCCACAGTATTTTAAATTGGGGTATGGCCACATTGTTTTAGATTGGGGATGGGCTTATCATGAAGAATGGGCATATCATGGGAGAATTACGGTAAATATTTTTAGTTGGTCTGCATGAATCATTACCGCCCCTGGCAGAGCTCTTCTCTTTCCTTGCTTCATCATGATATGAAAACACTGCACTGAAGAACATTTTATTCCATTACAAATTGGACAATACCAATCTCGTATTGACTTGGATTGGCCTGTATCGATGAGGAGCTTCCTTGACCCACTGATCAATCTGAATGTGCAGACTTTCAAGTGAGCCTTTAAAATTGGATTTATTTCACATAGATAAATGTTATTAGAATTTATAATAAAAGAATTTTTAAAAGAATTTACATCCTGGTCACTGGACAGAATTTACAGATCTGATACATGAGAGATATATTGCTTTTTCTGATCTCCAAATTTCAAAATCTAAAGCTGTGAAAAACTGTTAAACTGTGAGAAATTGTACTGCAAAGGAGATGTCATGATCAATGCTGAGTGTGATTTCATGCCATAAAAATTATATTTGTGATAATTTGTTGACAAATTTTCAACAATGTGTGTCAGTATGGGAATAGCGATGTGTGTCAGTATGGGAATAGTGATGTGTGTCAGTATGGGAATAACGATCTAGTATTTGAAGATTTTTAGATTGTTATTGGTGGTTATATGTACTGTCGCAAGAATCTATTGGACTTGCTTGACTGACAGGTCCTGGTTAAACTCAGTTTACATCAATAAAACCACCATAAAAAGTTCTCAAATCTTCAAATTCAAAACTGCTATCCCATATAATCCACCATTCTGTTATTAGATATACTCCATAACTAGGTTGTGTAGTTTTTTTATGATTGTTTTCCATAATTAAATTATTGGACATATTCCATAACTAGGTTGTATAGTTTTCATATGACATGATTGTTTTCCATCATTAAATTATTGGACATATTCCATAACTAGGTTGTATAGTTTTCATATGAAATGATTGGTTTCCATTATTAAATTATTGGACATATTCCATAACTAGGTTGTATGGTTTTCATATGACATGATTGGTTTCCATTATTAAATTATTGGACATATTCCATAACTAGGTTGTATAGTTTTCATATGACATGATTGTTTTCCATCATTAAATTATTGGACATATTCCATAACTAGATTGTATGGTTTTCATATGGCATGATTGTTTTCCATCATTAAATTATTGGACATATTCCATAACTAGGTTGTATAGTTTTCATATGAAATGATTTTTTTTCTCCATTATAATGTCATAATTTGACATCATTTGCAAAAGTTTCAAAAGCATGATAGATTCAGGTATTATTCAGATGAAACAAAATTGCGAGTTATTTTAAGTAAGTAATCTGTATTTTTACAGGATATTTGAACATTGCATATACTGAGAACGCTATAAAATACCAACAGTGTTGTGTAAACTGTCATTCAGCTTATGCCAAGTTAAAAAAATATCTGGCAAAAAAGTTTCTGTTCAGACTTGAATTGATTAATTGCCATTCTCATTGTTTTTTGATGATATAAATGTTGGTCTCACTTTCAAAAATATATGAAAGACATCGTATTATTTTTCTGACTTCTTCTCATTAATGTTACATACAGTTACCTGATAGCTCTATTTCCTGGACACTGTTTTTTGAATAGCCATGAAACTTGATGGATACATTAATCCTTAGAAGTATTATTTACTACAACTAAAGGTAGATCACATAGATCTTTTTTTCGTATTCCAGTTGCCATGTTTTTTATATGCCTGCTATGATGTTGCTCATGCATCGGTCTGTCTGTTCCTTAGTTCATTTTCACACAATAACACGAGTTCTCCACCATGTGCCACTACCAAACTTTATAAATAGGTTGTATTTGGGGTACAGAAGAACCTTATGTATTTTGAGGTCAAAAGTTCAAAGGTCAGGGTCACAATTACTGAAGAAAAAAAAACAGTTTCAAAACAATAGCATTGGTTCTGCATCATAGACCTGAACCAAACATTGTGGATGGCTTGCATTTGTGGTAAGGAAGAAGAATGTCAGTTTTGGGGTCAAGGTCAAAGGTTAGGGTTGCTGTGACTGAAACGAGACAAATGGGTTCTGCACAATAATTTAGTTCTACATCACAGACCTGAACTAAATTTTGTGGATGTCTTGCACTTGGAGTAAGGTACAAGCCTATTGATTTTGGGTTCAAAGGTCAAGGTCATTATGACTGCAAGTAGAAAAATGGTTTTTGCATAATAACTTTAGTTCTAGACTGCGTACCTTAACCAAAGTTTGTGGAGGGTTTGCAGAAATGGTATGGAAGAGGCCTATTGATCTTGGCATCAAAAGATCAATGGTCAGGGTCATTGTGACTCTATGAAAACTGGATTTAATAAGTTTCTTTACACCAAACTTTGTGGATGACAGAACTTAGGGTCATAAAGAAACCCTTAGAATTTGTGGTCTAAAGGTAAGAGGTCATGGTAAATGTAATAAAAAAATAATGGTTTCTGTTCAGCAAGTTCGGTTCAAGACTGCATACCTTGACCAAAGGTCCAGGTCATGGAGACCAACAATGCCCAACTAGTGCATACATAGAGAACTAATAAACTCAGGGTACTAGTGCCGACATAGAGGACTAATAAACACAGGGTGGGTATATAATGTACTATTGAGGGTACTCTTGTCTTTTTTTTTTTTTTTTAGCTTTTTAACTTGAAACTTGTGTTTTTTGAATGCAGGGTTCACACCCTACCAGGAAATCAGGGAAAAAGTCAGTAGAAAGAATAGGTTTGCTCCGGACTGGGAAAAGCCCTTTAATTTTGCAGATATTGATCAAAGGCATGGGAAAATGGGGAATTTTTAGTCGCCCCTTGATCACGAAAAAATGCATCAAGGAGTCTCAATTGAACTGATTGTGAGTTTAATTTACTGAGTTCTTACTGGAATTTTTGCAGGTTGCTGAACTCTTGAGGTACAATTGCTGTATGGATCATTGGGGTGCTTGTCTTAAACATATTTGTATAGTCAATCCAAGCACTCAGTTTTCAGACTGTTCAAGTAGACTGGTTACCCTGTAGTCAGCTCATATTGATATCTTTACTTGTGTAGAAGGTATGAAGACCAGTCTAGTGTCAAATTGTGCCAACATATGAGAGAGTTGCCTGTGACGTGTGAGGTCTATAAGTTAAAGTTTATCTTTGCGAATAATTTGGTAGTTTTCACTGGAAACTACATCATCATTATCATTACACATTATGGTCAATAGTATTCTTCGACACCACTCTCACTCCCAACTCACTTTTGTGGTGAATTTTACTATTAGACCATGCTAAATATATAGAAATCTACTGACTGCTGTATTTAATGCAGAATCCCACACTTTGGGCGTACTTGGCAATGATTGCATTCAATATACAGTCCATAGTTGGATTACTTAGAAAATAAATGTAGTCCTATAATGTAAGACGTCAACCCTTATATGCATGATGGGGGGGATCAGCCCCATCATGGATGTCAGGGTTGACATCTTGCAATGTAGGACTAGATGTTAGGGCACCAACCAGACGTAAGTGGATTTTGTATTAGAAAAAAATCAGTCCTTCTTTTTATACAAATGTATATAATTTTCAAGGGCTTTTTGTCAAAATTTAAAACAAACCTTTTCTCAAATTTTTTTTTTCATACCAATATATGCAGTTAAGCAGAGTAAAGTTAATCCTGTAAATTTAAAAGAGTTACATGTAGTGATACTTGTTTCTTGTGATGGTTTAGTACATGGTCATATGTCTAATTCAGATGTTATGGGAGAGTCTAAAATTTATAAATGCATATTTTCGAAGCCAATTTGTTGTTGATTCTGTTCAGTGAAGGTCATAAGTGAATCTTGAAAAAATCAATTTCAGCCAGGAGAAAACCTGGAAAAGACCTGGACAATTTGGTTTCAAAAAGTGTGAGAACCCTGTGAATGAACATTCATGAAAACTGCTGAGTACATCCATATTGTGGAGTACCAAAGTAGGTCACAGTGACCTTTTTTCACACCAATGAAGAAGCGCATCTTAAAGGGACCCTCTTTTCATGTTCAAATGACTATGTAGTGTACAGTATATACAAGCTAGCAGGCAAGACATAGTATTCTATGAAGTCTTGTCGAAAAATTAGCAGTATTCAGTTATCATACATGTGCAACATTTGCAGACAGTATTAAGATAAATGAAAAGGAATTTATTATAATTTAAGGGGTCGACTTTACACAGATTTTTCCATTGACCAGCAGGGCTAGCTCACATAGAAATTAACTGGTCCTGCAGAAAATCAACTGGCTCTCCCAATCAAATAAAAACAATGATGTCAGAAAATTTAACTGTCCCCACTGACCTGCGGCTGGCACTATTGACTGGCCGTCCACAACACCCACAAGCCATGGGCCGGTGGGACAGCAGCTAAATCAACCCCAGTATTTCAGGAAATACACATGAAATATAGACGTTGTAAAATGCGTGCAGTCATAGTAAATAAGCTGAGGTACATAGGGCTTAAACCACAAGATTTAAAAAACATGTATTTTTTTGGGAGACTGCACAAATATTTCTGCAGGATTTCATAAAAGCTGATACATGTATTCATTTGATCTTTTTAAATTCAGCAGTATTTTTTAATGTTCATCATAATGGTTCTGAAAACAATTTTTCTGTATAACAATTTTAAAAGATGAAGTTTTTCCTCAAAAAATAAAGTTTTACGCCCGGTTCTAAAAACACAATTTAAAATTCAAACAAATCAAGATCAAAAGCATTTCAAATCAGTGATTTTAAAAATGCCATAAATCTGTATTCCACAGCAAGAGGCACATGGTTTGTTCCGGTATTCAAAGTTGTAGCATGCTCAGAATAGATTCAGTTATTAGACACAGCCAAAGAGTTCCAGGAGGTGGTCTCTACTCCCTAATTGCAATCCAGAAGATAAATTTGGCCATACTGGTCAAAGACCAGAATAGCTTAAGCGATGGTTCTGTGGCAGTCATCTTACATCCATCCTGTTTGACATCCGGTGTCCATCAGCAGTTGTTTGTTATTGCTACTCCTAAACTACTGGTGGAGAATTCTGAAACTTGGCACACAGATTAATCCTGAGGTCTAGTTAGTTCTAAATGAAAATGGTGTTCCTCAGACATCCAAGATGTCTGAACATCTTGTTACATCTACTCCTTCTCAACAGATGGTTATATTGACATGGGATTTTCACTGAAAGACTTCTGTTACTTGGATGATCCTAGATGATCCCATTTTTGGGTCCAACATAAAATTCTTGAAAATCTTGTTATTGCTACTCCTCCAGAATGAATGTTTGTGTCGACATGGGGTTTAATTAAAAGACTTCTTATGATATCTAGTTTGTCCTAAATGAAAAATGTGTCAGTCTGACCTCCAACATGGCTGACATGTTGTTCATCTTGAAAATCTTGTTATTGCTACTCCTCCAGAATGAATGTTTGTGTTGACATGGGGTTTAATTAAAAGACTTCTTATGATATCTAGTTTGTCCTAAATGAAAAATGTGTCAGTCTGACCTCCAACATGGCTAACATGTTGTTCATCTTGAAAATCTTGTTATTGGTAGTATCCTCCTCAGCAGACATTGATATGGGGTTTGTCCTAGCTGGCACTAAATGGTTTCATATTAGTCGTGGAGTAAATTTTTGATTTAAGAGACATCCAGACTTTATTGCCATGTTTCTTCCTCGTTATTTACAGTGATGTCAAGAATGTATGATTTCATATTGTATACATAAGGGGACAATTCTAGTACAGAAACACATTTGTGCTGGCTGGGTTCAAGATTAAGTTTTGTCCTACAGTGTGCATGAGCAGCTGTCCATTTTCTCCTGGCTCTGTTTATATGTGTTTGCTGAAATTATCATAGTGATTTTGTAGGAAATTGGTCAGTTCATTATGGTCCACTTTGCTCTTCATTAAAGTAATATCTGGGACACAATTGTCACTGCCTTGTATGTGAAATATCTCTGATTTTATTCTATACTGGTTTTTTATGGGGTTGAAGACAAGTTTTAGGGATATTCATGCATTAGAGGGAAAGGAGTTGGTGTGACTCAAAAGGGGGTAATCCTAGAATGATCAGCTTTATCATGCCAATCTTTTTACTGATTTGGTTTCTCCATTCTTTAACAGGTTTGAAAATATATACATGTTGATGGTTATGGAGTTTTATTTTGATAGCGAGTGCATCCTCAATTGTAGCTATAGCGAAAACTGTTTAGTGCTCCCTTAATGAGCATTTACATACTTTTTAGGCTTACTTCTTTGGATTTTAATTTCATGCTTGAAATTTATCGAGATTACTCTTATTACTCAATTAAAACTCTTTCATTGGGAAAAAGTAAAAACTAAAAACTGTTTTCCTCATACAACCCCCCTCCCCATTTCTACACATAGATCTATAGGGAAAAAAAGCAATTTTCAGTATGTACACTACAATTCTCCCTAGCAACACAAGTACTGTAATAGTAATAAGAATTTGAAACTTTAACCACTTATCCCTCAGATGTCTAAGTTATTACAGTGTTATAATTGGAAACTAATCTCCAGGTTGATTGGGGCCAAGGTCATAAAGTGTAAAAGCATGATATTTTGCTATTTGGGGTCAAAATTTGAGGTATACCAGCTTACAAAATCATTATTCCTTTACACTTTATAAAATATTTGTGTATTTTTTAATGTTGCAATAAAAAAACTTTGTATCCAGTCACAGATTTTGGTGTTAATATGCAGCTGAGGTTTCCTACATATGGATAATACAAATGAAATGAACTACTAAATTACATTAGATGAATTCATAGGTAGCTTATTTTTGCATACAGCAAGGAAAAATAAGCACAGTATTATTTATAATCAAGCATATTATCACATAGTTGGGAGAGGGAGGATTTGACAGACATTAAAATTTTCCTTAAGGTAGCACTAAACAGTTTTGTATGATTGGCCATGGGATAAATGTTAGATTGAAGAGACAGCATTATATTACTCTCTGTGTTTCTCCCTCATTATTTACAGTGGAGTCAAGAATGCATGTTTTTTTGATGTTGTATGCACTCAGGAATATCTGATGTGGATTTAAATACTCAGAAATTAAACAAATAAAATGATGGAAGAAACAGACTTATTAGAATTAGTGCAAACTCTAGCATCAGTCCTTTTAAGGGACTCTTGTTTAATTGTTGACATTTTCTATGTTGCGTATTGTCTTTAAATTATCAGGTGTTAAATGATGTATAACAAATGTAAATTTGTAAGGAATAATTGATGTAGTTATTTGGGTTCTTGTTAATTGTTTAAGATTTTTTTGTATTATTGATCTGTAGATTCTGAAATGATTTTGGTAAATCTCAATATACAAGATTCTTTTATTATAGTTACAGGATCATTTCATTACATACACTGATCCCTTTTTTTAATGCTTTTCATGGAAGCCATTAAAGTGGCATGTGTTATAAGTGAGGTAGCCTTGTACAGACGGATGTTCCACATGCTCTGTTATGCATTAAAAATCAGGAGTAAAGTATTTAATGATGAGAAATCACATTATAATTGGTTCTTATAAGTCAAGAACTAAAATAAATTGAATTTAAGTCGCAGTGATGTACAAAAATTCGACCAATTTAATGGGATCCATAAACATATCTGTATTATAAGAGGGTAGCAGTATATTCAGGGCTTTATAATGAGAGAACATTGTACTTGTATATACATGTACATGCACATAGCCATAAACTTGAAGGATTTTATTTTTTACTTTTTATTTTATTTGATATACCTATTACATATTTTAAACATCGATACCTTTTATCTTTTTTTTGGTAGTATTTATATGCTTTTTATGTTTTTTCGGAAGGCTTTATCTTCCTAAATTTTTTTCTGCAATTCTTTATCTTTACATTTTGAAAACTTGATTTTTAATTGACACCATATAGCCAGTATTGTGCTGATGTGCCATTAAACCCAATACAGATATACATACATATGTTTCAGTTGTTATCAAAATTAATGTTATTTATCTTTTGCTGCTCTAAATTGTTTAGTCACTTTGTGTCACTCTTATATAAACGAGTCATTAGATTTTTTTATCATATGCCGTGAGAGTTTCAGAAATGTTAAGGTACACTGAAAAATTTATTGTATTAAAAATAATTATACTGATTTTAATGTTGCCAGGGTAATGCATGTTTTCCTCTTTGAAGAAGACCAAGCATCTATTTTTGTTCTTTATTAAAACAGTTCTCTGCAAACTGTAAACATTTTAAGTTCAAAATTTTTCAGAATTGTTTCAGAATGGGCATAAATGTTCGTTATTTTTAATATGCAAGTAATGGTTTTATTAGGTCCTGCTTGATGAAGATGGTGGAGTCCTATAGTAACCACATCCATCTGTCTGCCCATCAATCAGGAATTTTATTTCTGCAAGATAACTTCCCCACGAATCGTTGGATTTGAATCAGATTTTGTATGCAGCTGTGTATTTATAAGAACCTGAGAAGGGTTTGGAATATTTAGAGGAGTTATGGTCCCTGATTATCTGTCCTCCTGACTTTTGTTTCTGCAGCTTAACTTGATGAAGGATTGTTTCATTTAAACCAAATTTGGTATGCAGGTTTATATTGATGAGGCCTTGGACAACATATCTTTTCAATGTTCCACATCATTTACAGTTGAGTAATGCCTCCTGATTGCCTGTCCTCACAATTTTGGTTTCTGCAAGTTAATTTTACCAAGGTTTATTTGGATTTCAACCAAATTTGGCATGTGGCTTTAAATTTATGATACCTTGAATGAGTTCAGTTTTCAGGTTTCCGCTTCATTTACAGGATTTATACCTTATGATTGTGTTTTGGGGATTTCAACCAAATTTATTTTGTGATTTTTATGTTGATGAAACCTAGAATGAGTTCAATTTCCAATGTTTGACAGCATCATCTACAGAATTTATACCCCCTGATTGCCTGTCTATCTGACTGTGGTTTCTGCAGCATTACTTTACCAATGTTTTTTGGATTTTAAGCAAATTTGGTAAGTGGTTTTATATTGCCGAGACCTTGAAAGAGGTCAGTTTCCAGCATTTCACAATATCATATACAAGAGTTATGCCCTATGATTGCCAATCCTCCTGATTTTGGTTGCTGCAGCAGAACTTTATCAAGGTTTGTTGAATTTTCAATCAAATTTGGTTTGTGACTTTATATTGAGGAGACCTTGAATGAGTTCTATTTCCAGCAGTCAACGGTATTGTTTAGACGAGTAATAGCCCCTTATTTTCTATCCACCTAACTTTGGTTTCTTCAGCATACTGTCTATACTCTCATACAAGTGAAGTCCAACTGCAGGCTGCACAGACCCAAATCTGCTGTCGCATTATGTGATGCAGATCTGGGTCTGTAAAGCTTGTTATGAGTAATCAGTAAAACAAATAACATAAAACCTGATCTGTCAGTGCCTTATGAGATGGCAGATCATGGTCTGTGTTGTTTGCAGTTGGACTTGAGTTATAAATGAGTAAATATGGTAACTTAACTAAGGATTTTTGGATTTCAACCAAATTTTGCATAGCGTGCACCTTTATATTGATATCACCTTAAATTAGTTTGGTTTCTAACATTCCATGAAGGAGCCGCGGTGGCTCAGTGGTTAGCGTGCCAGACTCACGACCAAAAGGGTGCGGGTTTGAATCCTACCATCGGACCAGCTTGGGTCAGCTACCATGGTGTGTCCTTGGGCAAGGCACTTTACTCCAATTGCCTCGGCACTAAATAACCTACTTGTGTTGCTGTGCCGTAAAGCACCAAACAAACAAACAAACATTCCATGATATCATTTACACTAGTTCTAGCCCCCTGATTGTCTGCCCCTGCTATGTTTGGTTTCCACAGCTTTAACTTACCAAGGATTGCTGGATTTCAACCAAATTTTGCCTGCAGCTTTATTATGTTGTGTCCTTGAAAGAGTTGGATTTCCAGCATTCCATGTCATCTGTTAGAGGAGTTATGAACCCTGAATGCTCATTCTCCTAACTTTGTTTCTGTGTTTAAGGCCCTGCTGAGCAAATTTTTGTAAGAGATTCCATCTGCTATACACCAATTTATAGTTGCTCTTTTATAGTTTTAGAAAATGTCAGGTTCAAACTTTGGTATTTTTAAGTACTTTTTTGGAGAAATGGAGTATCTCGTCTTGACACAGAACATAATGCAACACCATAGGAGCTTTAGGCTGTTGGTTAATTGAGTGGACAATTACAAATTTGATATAGGATGGTTTTGATACTCTGGCATTATTAAGTGATCTTTTATGTCATTTAGAAAAACACTCTTTTTCCTTATGGCTAAAATGGAGATGAAGAACTCAGTTGCAATGAAAACTGTCATATGCTAAAAAAGTTCACACATTTTTTAAGTATAATAACTTAGTTTTTGCATTGAAATTGTGGAAGGTACAAGGAACAAGACCAATTCTTACATTCATGACCTTAGATATGGTGCATTTATGTTTTAAAAGTGATAAGTACTCGTGTAGTTCATCATGCAATTTTTGTAAAAAGTGGTTAGTATGTTTATGTTCCAGCTATTTTTTTTGCAAACTCATTTGTGAAAATTTTCTAGCAGTTTCTGATGGTTATTGGACACCTTAGTTAACGTGATGCATATCCTGGGCCTTTATAGTTCTCGTTACTTGCTCATAAACAGACCTGGGATCAATCACTTTCACTGTAAATGATTAAATACTTCAGAAAATTTTGATCACAGTTACAATCAGTTACAGTTACTTGCATTGGGCCAGTGTAATTGATTAAATTGTATTACATTCCGGAATGATAAATGACTCACTTTGGGGCAGGGTAATTGATTAAATTATGTTTCTTTCTGGAATGTAATCAATTATTCACTTTGGAGCAGAGTAATTGATTAAATTATATTACTTTCTGGAATGATCATTTACTCACTTTGGGGCAGAGTAATTGATTAAATTATGTTACTTTCTGAAATTATCAGTTACTCACTTTGGGCCAATGTAATTGTATTACTTTCTGGAATGATCAATTACTCACTTTGGGGCAGAGTAATTGATTAAATTGTATTACTTTTTGGAATGTAATCAATTACTTTTTGAATCACTTTTTATTATATTTGTTAGAAATCGACATATATTTCTGTGTATATAATGCATTTTTAAGAGTGACAGACTAATATCTATGTTAAAACTAGAAGTCATTTACATTTTGAAGAGTAACACATACAGACCCTCCCAATTAAACATACTTTTTTTCAATACTCATTGAACTGCTTACTATTTTATTCATTCTGAGGACTGTTGGTCATATGAGATGCGACAGCAGAGAGAGTTATTGATAGATACTGCATGACCTTTTAATTCCACTTTTGCAACCCCGGGCAGGCCTAGGATGTAGAATCAGTGGTTAGCATGCCAGATTTATGACCAAAAGGGTGTAGGTTCGAATCCTACCATTGGATCAGCCCAGTTTGGCTACTGTGGTATGTTCTTGGGCAAGGGACTTTATTTCAGTTACCTCAGCACTATACAACCTCCTTGTTTTGTTGTGCCATAAAACACTAACCAAACCAAATCCACTTTCATACTATTAAGTCTATTTACACCAAAACACTAACCAAACCAAATCCACTTTCATACTATTAAGTCTATATACACCAAAACACTAACCAAACCAAATCCACTTTCATACTATTAAGTCTATATACACCAAAACACTAACCAAACCAAATCCACTTTCATACTATTAAGTCTATATACACCAAAACAATAACCAAACCAAATCCACTTTCATACTATTAAGTCTATATACACCAAAACAGTGTTATCTTCCATCCAAAGCAAATATGATATTGCATTATTTATCTGCAGCTTCAGTTTCAGTTTATTTTCATGTGTAAATATTTGGACTGGGACCTCTGATTGTCATGAACATTATACAGTACCCCTCATTATATTGCTGTCCATGGGAGCCATAGAGTATACCACCTTGTAGTGAAACTGCCTTATAATGAATTACATTATACATGTAATTTTACTACTGTATTTTTAATACTACATAATAAAATAAGATTGATGACGATACCTGCCTTATAACAGGAAACATGTTATAATAAAGAGTCCTTTAGTTCTGCATGTCCCATAGAATCAAAATACATACTGAAATAAAACAAAGGCAAAGGAGGACAGTTGTCAAATTGTAGCAGTTTAATTTGTGTATAAAATGCCAAATTTCAATAAAAATTTAAAAACCATCATTACTCGCTTACAAGTTAGATCCAGTTGCATAGACCCAGATCTGCTGTTGGATAATGTGCCAGCAGATCTGGGTCTATGCATTTTGTTCTGAGTAATCAGAAGGACCAGCAACATAGACCCTGATCTGCCAGCACATTATGTGACAACAGATCAGGGTCTGGGTTGTTGGCAGTTGGAAATGACCTATATGCGAGTATATACAGTACATGTAAATGTCTGCAGTTTATCATTCAGCTTTAAAGGAATTTGAAATCAGTTCAAGTTGTAAGCCTATGTTCATGTAAATGTAATCATATTATAATCAGAATGTAATCTTGATTACATGGTATTTTTTATTGTAATTTATTATGTTGTAATTGTAATCAGAAAAATGTTTGATTTTAATTATTTGTGACTACTGTGAAAATTAGTAATCAATTACAGATGATTATGATTACATTTATTTTTGCATTTGAAGTAATGTTTCACTAATTGTAGTTTAGAGTGGATGACTAATTAGATCAAATTGAACAGTCAAAACCATTGTAAAAAGATATAGCCATTGAATAGTATATAAATAAATAACTAAAATAATGGTAAAAGTTTGCCTGTTTTGATTATAAAAATATAGAAAGAAACATGAAAGAGGAATCATTAAATAACAGATATTTGCGTCAAAAAGTCAAAGGTTAATGTTATTGGAGTACAGATTGAGAGTTTGATTTCTGCATGATAAATCAAGTTTCATGGATTCAGTTTTACTCAAAATTCATACCATATATACTCACGTATAATCCAGGTCCAAATGCAAACAACATAGACCCTGATCTGCTGTCGCATATGTGCTGGCAGATCAGGGTCTGTGTTGTTTATTCAACTGATTAGTCCTTACAAACTGCATAGACCCAGATCTGCCGACGGGAGGTCTGGGTCTATGCAGTTTGCAGTTAGTATCGGCTTATACTCGATTATATACAATAGATAGAATACCTAAATGTAGATGCAGCTCCCTGCTGTTTAAAAATCAGAAAGTTAAAGGTCTGAAGTTAAAAGTAAGATTTTGGTTTCGGCACGATTTGTCAGGTTTTGGTGTATACATTTTCATTAGTCTTCTTAGGTGGACTGCATTTATAAAGAGGCATTAACTTTTTGATTTGAGGATCAAAAGATCAAAAATCAAGGTCATTGAAGGGCAAATTCTGATTCTGAGTTTGGTTTCTACATAATAAGTCAAATTTTCTGTATCCATTTTGCATCTCAGTTGGATTATAGGTATGCTGCACTTAAACAATACCAGCTTCCTAGTGATTCAAGATCAAAGGTTAAAGTCTTTGAAGCTGAAATGGTGATATTGGTTCCTACACAGTTACTCCATTTCTTGCAGGCGCATTTTATCAAATGTCTTACGTAGACACTTATGCAGAGATAGCACAATTCTGATTTGGGTAAAGTCAGGTCAAGGACATTCAAGTGGAAAGTTTGATTTTTGGTTTCTGCATTATTATTATTAAAGTTACTTGGACACAGTCGTCATCAGACTTCATAAGTGGATTACATTTGGATAAACAAGAAGTTCCCTCTTGAAGATCAAAATGCCAAAGGCCAAGGTCACTGTCTTAGTTTGTCTAGTTTTGCTTCTGCCTGACAGATCAAGATTGCTTCAGCAGTTTTTCCTCAAACTTTTTATATGGGTTCTATTTTTGGTAGAAGCAATCTCATATTTATTTCGGGGTTTATTTGTTATAGGTCAAGGTACATGTGACATCTAAAGTTGAATTCAAGAATTTTATGTTAATTAAATTTGTTGCATTCTTTTCTGTAAATTTTTTTATAGGCACACAACAAAAATAATCTATGAGGAAATGTTGGGTATGAGGGAACCTAATAGATCTGATTTAAAAATATGTCAGACTTATGCCAGTAGTTGTACATTGGTCACTTCATAAAGCACCTCAATATAAACTACCTTTGATACAACAAGAATTTGGTCATGGATTGCACTACACCATTTAAATTCTATTTTTCCATGTGATTTATCCCAGTATAAGGTGACCTTGCCTATCATATGACACATTATTGCTCCCCTGATCAACATTATACCAAGGAACCTTTGTAGTTATGTTGAATTCATGTATTTTTCATGGTTTTCCAAAAAATGACATTTTTGTCAGTTTTAAATTTCATGGACTGGAGGAGGCAGTCCTGTTGTCTCCTAAGATGGGTTATTGTTTATTTGGAATTTGAATTTGTTGTTTATAGCAACCATTAAATCCATGAAAATGTATATTCCATGAATTGAAGTGAGTTCACAGTACTATCCAGTGTAAAGAAGCACCTTTATTATGTATGTTTTTCAGGAACGGACGATCTGATAGGTAAGAGTTTTGAATCCAGGTAGTGTTACTGCTCTCAAAATCTTGCTAAATCCTCATTCAAGTCCTTGATGCCATCATTTTTTTTTAACAAAGTTTTTCAGCAAGATAACAATAAAGGCTAGATAAAGCTGTATGCACAGAGATCACAGGTCCAGAGTTCAACATTTTACAAGTACTTCTGATTCATTTTTCTCGCCCACGTGACAGGGAAATCTTATCGCTATCTTGTTGCATTGAGTCGTCACTTGATGGTTGCATGTCATAATACAGTATAATAAATTGAGTTTTGTCACAATATTTAAAATGACTTTATTGAAATTAAATCACGGCACTGACATGGAATTAGGATATAATATTTTGTCAATTGAAGAATAAAAGGGTGAGAAAAGTTATCAGATGGAGGTGGTTCATGCCAAGACAACTTGCCCTGTATTCTTAAATCCTTTTGAACACAAATCTGAAGCTTGAACTAAAAGTTCAAACAATTTGATGTGACTTTAATTTGAATGAAGCTGTAAAATATTAAGTATCTCAAATATTTTTCCTCCTTTATAATATACTAAATCTCATTAGTGTAGGTATACTCCAACTGTAATATTTTATTTTTAAGGTTTCATCTTGAGTTGGAGTTTCTTGATCAGTATATCTGCTGACTTTGCCAAAGACTGTGAGCAAAGAAACATTAATTCTCTACTGTGAATTCCCTTTTATTTATTGAATATAATTTTTGAGATTTTTGTGGATTTCTTTTGTGGTTGCTACAAACCATGGATTTAAATACCGTGATAAACTTAGAGGGTACTACTCACCACAGGCAAAGATAGGTCACAGTGACCTACTTTTAATGCACCAGTGATTACATATTTGCTGTTCTCTCAGTTTCTTAGACACTGATGTGTGTATAGTCATGAATTTTAATAGGTGTATTTTATATTAAGAATATTAATCACTTCACTGACTAAGTGTTTAGGTGAGAGGGACAATTTTTTAAAGAGTTATTGCCCTTTTGCTTTGTAGTATGACACAATCTTGTTAGCAAAACTAGTTCTGCACTTACTGGAGAATTGCCATGAATGTTGGTAAATATGGAAATCTTTGTTAGAGTTATTGCCCTTTTTGTCTTGTAGCTAATCCTGTTAGTGCATCTAATCCTGCAGTGTCTGATGGATTGGCATTCAAGTTACTAAATATTATGGTCATCATTATGAATGATGCACATATCGACAAATCACTTTGCTCTCAACAATTTTTGGTAATTATTGCCTTTTTTGTCCTGTGGCAGAATGCATTACAAGACGGAATCTTGTGAAATCAACTTGTATTTTATTTTTTGTTATAGATTGCTCTGAAACTTGGTACATGTAATTGTCATCATTTAGAGATGCATACCGTATATACTCATATATAATCCAGGTCCAAATGCAAACAAAGTAGACCCTGATCTGCCGTCGCATAATGCGCTGGCAGATCAGGGTCTATGTTGTTTATTCTACTGATTAACCCTTACAAACTGCATAGACCCAGATCTGCCAGCACATTTTGAGATGGCAGATCTGGATCTCTGCAGTTTGTAGTTGGTATCGGGTTATACGCGAGTATATATGGTATATTGACCAATCTTTGTGTTCCCATGATTTTTGTGAGAGTTATTGCAATTTTTAGTGGATTGTTGTGAAACTTTGTGTTTATTATAGTCATCATCAGAAGATGTTGACCATACAGTATACTCACACTATGTTGACAATACATTATACTCACACTATGTCCTTTTTTTTCTACTGACGATACATCTCCATCATGGGGTAGGTGTGGGGGTGGGAGATATATTTATGTGAGGAAATTGCTCACCATTCCTCTATACAATATTTCAGAACCATGCATGTAAAATTGACAAATTTTAGCAATTTACTACTGTAGTTTAGGCCAAAAACAAAATGTGTGTTTCCAGTTGGCCGAACGTCCCTGTTTCTCATTGTGACCCTAGCAATTTTTTCCCCCACGGGTGGGGTGGGTGGGTGGGGGAATCACATTGCTGAAATTGATTTGTCCATCTAATTGAGCCAGTTTTGCTCAGTACTTTGAATCACTTGAAATATTATTTGATATATATATATAATGTTTTAAAAAAAAAAAATCCTGCCTACCCTAATTTTAAAACCAGTGCAATAGGAAACACATTTTTTTTTTGCTTTATATTTCTAATTTAAGCAGTGTTTCCCCAGTTGGATATGCCCAGCCCCATTTCCAATCATCTTTGAAAAATCTTATAATAGTGTTGTTCCTGTATCAGTATTTGCATCCATTGTGGAGGCAGTTTAACAACCTGAAACAAAAATATTATTAATATAGCAAGAAGGTGTTAAAAAAAATTAAGTTTTGAAAATACATTGAGATTCTGTTCTTTTGGACATATGTGTATACACTCATTTCATATTGATTACCTGAGGATCCAGTAATATTAATGAAATTTGTTAATAGAAACTGTCTTTTACAGAGACATTAAAATAAATGAAG
The DNA here is from genome assembly GCA_029931535.1 of Margaritifera margaritifera. NCBI lineage: Eukaryota > Metazoa > Mollusca > Bivalvia > Unionida > Margaritiferidae > Margaritifera > Margaritifera margaritifera. Next base: position 663,048 of record JAQPZY010001319.1, on the reverse strand, counting down.
TCTTGATTTCAAAGTCTTTACCTCAGATATCTTAATTCCTCTTTTTAGACAACAAATAAAATGAGATTATTTGAGGAAAAAACAACAACTGATAAGTATTGCTATAAACAACCAACCTTTGGACATGCAGATTGTTTTGAAAGGGAAATAACCAGTATAACAGAGCGAAATGAATAGGTTTCAATTTTAGATATTGGAAAACTAATTACCATATGTACTCGTGTATAAGCCGATACAAACTGCAAACTGCATAGACCCAGATCTGCCATCGGATAATGCACCGGCAGGTCTGGATCTATGCAGTTTGTAGGGACTAATCACTAGAACAAACAACAAAGACCCTGATCTGCCAGCGCATTATGTGACAGCAGATCAGGATCTATGTTGTTTGCATTTGGACCTGAGTATATACGGTATTACATCTTGAGAAAAAAATGTCCTTTTTATAATCTGTAAAATGTTGAAATAGGACCATCTCTGGAAGCAGACTGTAAGCTTGTTTTGTACTTTTGTATGGGATTCTGGCAAATGCGGAAAATGCATTAAATAGGATTTGTATGACGTGCTTTGGCAAGTTTTAGTTTCGACAGCATTTTCCTCTGGTTTTTTGGGGCCTCCTTATTGTTTTTATGCTTGCTGCCCAATATTTTGCCAAATTTCAATGTGTGTTGCCACAAAATAATATTTTGTCCACTGCAGTTGAAAATTGTATAAACATAATGTTAATTTTTTCTTATGCACCTACTTTATTAACCTGGAAAGCACACATAATAAAATATTACAGTGTATAAACAGAATTTTGAATAGTGATTTTATCGGGTTTATACCATATTAAGGTCATAATTGCATGATAATGCCAAACTTGCATGCTCTTCATATGTGATCACTTGCTACCATCATTTTCATCACATTTTTTTTTTCTCCATTTGCATACTCATTATGATATCATATCCAATTCCTTTTGCTAGAGCTGAGGAAAAGTGGTGAGAGGCATATTTTGACCCAAAATTTGCAGGATTTACAACTTCATAGGTTTATCTTTGACTTTGCAAGATTTTTATCACAGATGTACCATATTCATAGGTGAATATTGAGTACCAAGACTGGTTTTGCAACATTTTACTATAGCAGCATACCAAGCATACAGTTCTCCCTTGTTATAATGCCCTTTATTATAATGCAATTCTGTATATAACACAGTACCACTATGGATCCCATGACAAAAATTAAACCATTGTACATGAATTGGTAAATCAGATGTATGGCAATATGGGATGAAAACAAACACCATGGAGCTTGTATCTTTATTTTTTTTTAAAAACATTATTTGAAAAATGAATTGCACAAATACCATGAAGTTAAGAAATATAATTTACATGAACTAAATTATTACTGTATGTTTGGGTGGCATTTTGTTTAGTTAATTCCCCATCCCACCCACCCCAACACATACACACATTTATCAAATTTTTGATCATTCTTGCAATTCCATGGTTCAGTACATTACACAGTTCTCACAATACAGAGATTCAGTACATGATACGGTTCACACTATTCCACGGTTTGGTATATTACGCAGTTTTTGCTATACAGAGATTCAGTACATGATACAGTTCACGCTATTCCACGGTTTGGCATATTATGCAGTTCTTGCTATACAGAGATTCAGTACATGATACGGTTCACACTATTCCACGGTTTGGTATATTATGCAGTTTTTGCTATACAGAGATTCAGTACATGATACAGTTCACGCTATTCCACGGCTTGGTATATTACGCAGTTCTTGCTATACAGAGATTCATTACATTATACGGTTCTTGCTATTCCACAGTTTTGTATATTATGCAGTTCTTGCTATACAGAGATTCAGTACATGAAACGGTTCACACTATTATACGGTTTGGTATATTACGCAGTTCTTGCTATACAGAGATTCAGTACATGATACTGTTCTCACTATTCTGTGCTTTGGTATATTACACAGTTCTTACTATACAGAGATTCAGTACATGATACTGTTCTCACTATTCTGCGCTTTGGTACATAATGCAGCTGCAGTTATAGACCCCTACTACAACATTATAACAAGGGGAGATATCTGTTTCATAGAGTGAGGTAAAATCTGTCAAAGAATTTTGAGCAATCACACTGGAATGCTCTGACTGCAGTTTTTCACAGGAAAAAATTCTGATGCTAAGATTGTTCCAGTTCACAAATTTGAGTATCTGTTGTCAGTTGATTGACCTGCTGTAATCAAATTTGAGTATCTGTTGTCAGTTGATTGACCTGCTGTAATCAAATTTGAGTATCTGTTGTCAGTTGATTGACCTGCTGTAATCATAGTTGAAATTTAATGACCATGCTTTGCAACAGTTTTCTTGAGTTCTGTGCTTCAAGAACCTGTGGTTAAATAAATTGGGTCTACGGCATATACTCGCGTATAATCTAGGTCCAAATGCAAACAACATAGACCCTGATCTGCCATTCCATAATGTGCTGGCAGATCAGGGTCTACGTTGTTTGTTCTACTCATTAGTCCTTACAAACTGCATAGACCCAGATCTGATGGCACATTATGCGACGGCAGATCTGGGTCTATGCAGTTTGCAGTTGGTATCGGATTATATGCGAGTATATACGGTATATCAGTCATTAATTATTGCCAACAATCTGTAACTTGTTCTCATCTAGTTAAAGTGAATGAACCAAATACAGTCCTTTGCATTTTCGATAAGTTTACATGGGAATACTTGAAAAATAAAAAAAGAAAAAGAAAAAAAATATATATCTCGTACCTGATAAACATGTATCAGGAGTTGGTTTAGGTACATTTAATCTTAAATCAAAACTGCTGCCCTTTTCTTTTGTATAACTTTGTACTGTATTTTCTCATATGAACAGAATACTAGATCAACACGGCAGCTATTTAACTTTAATCTTCTGTCTGAAAAATCATCACCTCATCATGATCATCTTTGCTGTACAAACTACAATATATACTCACATGCAAGTCAGATCTAACTGCAAACAGCATAGACCCATATATGGCATTGCATAATGTGCTGGCAGATCTGGGTCTATGCTATTTGTTAGGACTAATCAGTAAAACAACATAGACTCTGATCTGCTGGTACATTATATGATGGCCCATCTGGAAATGTGTTGTTTGCAGTTTGACCTGAATTGTACATGAGTATATATGGTTGTCCAGCATTTCTCAGATATGTGGATTACCATATATACCTGCATATAAGTGGCATCTAAAGTGCAAATTGCATAGACCCAGATCTGCCATTGCATAATGTGTCTGCAGATCTGGGTCTATGCAGTTTGTTAGGACTAACCTGTAAAACAAACAACATAGACCTGATCTGCTGGCACATTATATGATGGCAGATCAGGGTCTATATTTGTTTCAGTTAAACATGGCATGGCATTATAATGATCATTTCAAATAAAACCTGTTTTTAATTGCAGTTGTTAGCCACAAGTATCATCACATCTTTCTTCTTCCCAAATTATTAAAAAGAATATTATTCATATACCAAAAATGATAGTGCAGCTGGACATCTTTATTTACCTCCTTTTGTGTATTCATTCATACAATTGTGTCTGTCTGTTTAAATGGCTGTCATAGGATAGCTTGTTGTATCCATATTTATGCAGAAACAACATTGCATGGACAAATGTAATTTTGGATTGGGGGACCTGTTACTGTGTATAGACTATATGCTCCCTTGATTTCTTGAATACTTTAGTACAAGTAGGAAATGTCAGGAAATGAAAGTTGGTGGAAGATCAAATTTCACCAGAAGTATTAACATTTACATGAACGACAGTTTGAAATTTGTTGATGTTTTCATGTCATTGGGGTTACATATAAATGTGATGCATAAATAGTTTAATGAATTTAAGCATTAATAGAAAAATATGCATTTAGTCCTGAATAAAGTACAAATGAAAGAATAATTCATGTCAGTTTGGCAGTTTCATCTACTGCGTATACTTGCATATAAGTCTAGTCCAACTGCACAGAACCAGATCTGCTGTAGCATAATGTGCCGGCAGATCTGGGTCTATGCTGTTTGTTAGGAATAATCAATAGAACAAACAACACAGACCTTGATCTGCCGGTGCATTATGTGACAGCAGATCAGGGTTAATGTTTGCAGTTGGACTTGACTTGTATGTGAGTATAGATGGTAATTAAAATCTGTAAGAACTGTTCAGGTTAAAGCACATGCAGTGAACCTTGCCCCTTTTGTTTGCTGTAATTAATTGTTATATTAAAAAGTTACTTCAGTGGACAATGGTCAGTAATGTAGTGCTAATTATTGTTTCTTAAAGAGACAATTAGGAAGCCTCTGTCACATCACTCAGTGCTTCAGGGGATAAAATGAGTTGCCTTATAAGCAGATAATCCGGGCTGGTGATAGAGGTCAGATAATGCTATTATAATGATGTTTATACATGGATTATGCATGGCGAATAGGGAGAGTGGCAGGTAAATGTGGGAATTAAAGAACAAAACAATCCAGACATGACAATTTATTGGCAAAAAGCAGAAGGATGGTGAGAAATTAGAGGGCAAGAAATTGAATGAGCAATATATGTCAGCATGCATGTAACTTTTTGGACTAAAATTTTGGCTGCAGTGGGGACATGGATTTTTACAAACTCAGTTTTACTTTACCCTTTTGAATTCATACATCTGTCATCCATCACAATCTGTCTTCTTGTGAGCATGTTATCATGGTGCCATTTTGAAAAAAGTTTCCAAAATTCCTTGCTGTCATTTCTGCTATCATTGCTTTGCTTCTGTTCATAAGCTTTCTAACCTGTGTTTGTTGCATAATCATAGACTGGGTGTTCAGCTCAGCTTTTGCATGCATGTATGCATGTTTTTGAATTTAACTTAATCTTATACAGGGTCTATTCTAGAACTAAAAATTATGGGGGAAAATTCCCTCCTCCATTTGCATAAAAAGGGGGAAATTATCTAAATAGAGGAGTGATTTAATGAAGAACTACATATACGGCTTGAAGATATAATGCACGATTTTCATGCATTTGGTTGATTTTCAGTGCAGTTGTTTAGAAACTAGCGCAACTCCCACAATCACGTGTTCTAGAATAGACCCTGCTTGTACATTTGATCAATAAATTAAAATAAGAGACATCTGCCACTTCAATCATGAAAAGACATTATCATGAAAGTTAAATTCATGCTGATGTACAGTGAAACTTATTAGTAAAGGACACTCCAGGAACTGCAGAAATTTCTCTTTGGAGGGCAGGTCTTTATATAGAGGTTGACTATGTAAGTAAAATTAGGAAAATGTGACTCGGATCTGTATACTCGCTTATAAGTCAGGTTCAACTGCAAACTGATCCAACAGTTCTGGGTCTGATTAGTTTGTTAGGAGTAATCAGTAGAACGAAGAACATAGACCCTGATCTGCCAGCACATTATGAAATGGTACATCTGTGTCTGTGTTGTTTGCAGTTGTTCTTTATATCCATATTAAATATTTGCCCAACATTTGTAAAGGGGTGGGGGAATCATCAAGTATGGGCTTTGTTGTTGGATAAATACAGTAAAAGCTTTGCACATGGCCTATTTTACACCATACTTAAAGCAAAACCCGTATTTTCTGAAAACAAAAGTATAAAAATGCAAGATGAAAAATGTAAAATATATGTCTGTTGTAAACTTCAAGTATAATATAAGTTGGCATGTTCTATGTACTTGCCAAAATATGTGGGACAAAAACTCCACAAACATGCTTCAGAACATTTAGTCTGTCATTGGGGAGTGACATCCCTCATATAAAACAAATCAGACAGAGAGATCAGCTGATATTGTGCCAATCACATATGAAAAACACATGCATGACTTGTGCATACCTACTGAAAGGTGAACCTATACCAGAGTGCATACCCTGGCTGTGTCCACTGACAGTGGAACACATGTTTGTCAAGTGTACACTCTGACATCCGATATGGACACCACACAGCGACCATCGTGAAAATCTTGTTATCGCTACTCCACTTGAATGGATGGTCATATCAGAATGAGGTTTTCACTAAAAGACTTCTAATGATGTCTAGTTGGTCTTAAATGAAAATGGTGCAGATCTGACATCCAGTATGGCCAACACAGCAGCCATCTTGAAAATCTTGTTATTGCTAATCCTCTTGAATGGAAAGTCATATCTTGAAAATATTGATATCTCTACGCCTCCCAAATGGATGGCTATATTAAGAAAGAGACTTTTTATGATACCTAGTTGGTCCTAAGTGAAAATGGTGACAGTCGCACATCCAATATGGCTGCCATGACAACTGTCTTAAAAATCTTGTCACTACTGCCCCTGAATGGATGATCATTATGACATGGGGTTTTCACCCAAACACTTCCAATAATGTCTACTTTGACCCAAATCAAAATGGCTGACATCGAGTATGTGCACCACGGCAGCTAATTTGAAAATCTTGTTATCACTGAAGAATATTAGAGATTGTTTCAACACTCGACAGTTAAAAGGAAGAAATGGTCTTATCTTGAATTCCACAAAAACAATACAATACATGTAGGGAAATAAATAGGGAAACTAGTTTTGTGTTTTTCTTCAAGACATTGTTTTCCAATCCAGTTCTGAATTTAACAGTGTGAAGCAACAAAACTCACTGGAAGCTGCAACTTCACTTGATTCACAATTCCAAAATGAATATCATTCTCTTGAAAACAGCTTTGTTACATTTGTATACACATTCTTCAATGAGGTCTACATTTGCATATTTACTAACATTTTGTTATGTAATTTTTATTACTACTTTCTCATTTTTTCTGCTTATTTTTCTGCTTATATTTCATGTATTTTACTTTGTTTTCTAATTCATTCTTATATAATGTAGAGTCAGCTATAATATGTTTGTCAAGTAACTATAGTAACCCATATTTCCTCATGTACAGTGAAAACCCATCTCTGACCAGCGTAAACCCAGATCCAGGGGTTGAAAATTCACTCACCCAACTTGAAATGGCAAGTGAATATTTCTGGCAGTGAAGTGAATTTTCCGATCACTTGTCCAATCACTGATTCATGGCTGACCAGTTTTTCTTGCGAATGAAAATTATGTTCTTTAGAGAATATTGCCAACCTTGTTCTTTGAAAGTTCATGCTTTCTAACAGAAGTTTGTTTTGATCAAGTGCATGCAAGCATTTTGCTGTCACTCTTCAATACTAATGAACACTTACCAGAAGAATGCAGATTGTTCTCAATTTGTAATTATTTAACAAAGAGTCGCAGAATAAGTTCCAGAAAACAACCTTTCACAAATCATCTATCGTAAAAACTGTATTTCTATAATAGCTTTTGAGTAAGAGTTTATTATAAAATTTTTTAGTACCGTATATACTCGCGTTAAAGCCGGGTCCAAATGCAAGCAACATAGACTCTGATCTGCCATTGCATAATGCGCCGGCAGATCAGGGTCTTTGTTGTTTGTTCTACTGATTAGTCCTTACAAACTGCATAGACCAGATCTGCTGGCGCATTATGTGACAGCAGATCTGGGTCTATGCAGTTTGCAGTTGATATTGGCTTCTACATGAGTATATATGGTATTTGTCCGACTGGGCAAGTGGATTTTTGGAGATTTTTCAACCCCTGCCAGATTTCCTGTTCCATCATGGGCCAACTGATCTAGGTTTATGCTTTTCATTCTATGGTAACATGTTGATTATGCTGATGTCACATCTCCAGACCCTTCAGTAACTGAGACCAACTGTGTCTTCTAGATGTACAATTTCAGAACTCTAAATAAGAATTTAGAAAATCGAGTATCTTCCTGGTTTGGAACTAACTGCATTTTTAAAATTCAGTTGGGTTATTTTGTGAACACCGCAAAATACAAACTTACAATACCAGACTGCATATCACTCATGAAGACGTTAAACCATGCCTGTTTTTAATGAATGTGTCAAACAGTTGAAATGGATTAGTGACCAAGACTAATTATGTGTGCATTTGATTATATAGCTCAGTTTTAGTGACTGTTCTAACGGTGATCAGGTACTATCATTTCAAACATTCGTAGAATTCCAGAACTTGTCCTAGCTGGAAGCATAATTTATATTGATCGAATGCACCATAAAAAACATGGAGTTTGCTTATGGGAGAAGCAATATACTGTCAACTTTGGACTAAATGCTTAAAACTAAATTGTTTTGCATAATTAACACATTTAAATATTTCTTTGCGTTTTTAGTAGCATGCACAATTATACTGCCTATCTAGAGCTCTGCACTTTATTCTGTAAGATATATCACTTAATTGGTATCACACAACCAATTAGCCAGAAACAAATCCATTTCTCCAAATGGGTCTGGATAATCAGTGTTTTACTCTACTTTTGTTTCAATGGTAACAGTATGAAGATTGATTTGCTGATGCATTATATGATGGCAGGTCTAGGTCTGCACTGTTTGCAGTTAGGTGCACATGGTGCATACTATAAATAGATGCCATACATACCGTACATACTCGTGTACAACCCAGGTCCAAATGCAAACAACAAAGACCCCGATCTGCTGGCGCATTATGCGACGGCAGATCTGGTTCTATGCAGTTTGCAGTTAATATCGGATTATCCGCAAGTAGATATGGTACTCGCTTATAAGTTGAACATAGACCCTGATCTGCCGTCTCTTAATGCTCTGGCAGATCAAGGTCTGTTATTTATTCTAATGATTACTCCTAAAAAACTGCATAGAGCCAGATCTTCCAGTACATTATGGGATGGCAGATGGCAGATCTGGGTCTGTGCAGTTTGCAGTTGGACCAAACTTATAAGCAAGTACATACGGTAACAAGTTAGTGTGAGCAGCCAGCTTTTTTCATTGCATTTTGGTGAAAGTTAAGAGTGTCTGAAATTGGGGGTATACATTAATGTCAGTTGCTTAGTCTTTAGATATTCATGTACATTTTATGACATTTATACTAGTATGAAACATGCTACTTTCAAAGCATGTAATCAAATACTGACTGTGACTGATCTTGTAGTTATGGAATAGCTCAAAAACTGACCAGACTAAAATCTCCCAAAATAAGGAGCCATAGTTGGGGTTAAATTCTGTACATATAGAGCAAACTATACATTTTTAATTTTGGTCATTTTACTTTCATCCTGAATAAAGTTATTGAAAATCAAAGAAAATATTTAGTTGAAATTTTATGTACCATATATACTCGTGTATAATCTTATACCATATGCAAACTGCATAGACCCAGATCTGCTGTCACATAATGCGCGAGCAGATCTGGGTCTATGCAGTTTGTCAGGACTAATCAGTTGAACAAACAACATAGACCCTGATCTGCCGGCGCATTATTTGATGGCAAATCAGGGTCTATGTTCTTTGCATTTGGATCAGGATTATATGCGAGTATATATGGTACATAAAACGTTTTGTGAATGAGGGGTCCAGTATTTAGTTTGCATGCCTATAAAAGACCACCTCTGTTTATGAAAAAAAAACTGTTGTGAGCAGTGTCTTTGTTATTGAGTTAGCAAAGCCTTCAATTAAACTGTTAATTAAGTAGTCACCTTAATTGTTTCTAAAATTGGCCTCCTAGTAGAGCCTAATGTATTTTACCATATATACTCACTTAGAAGTTGTGTCCACTGCAAACAACAAAGACCCTGTTGTTCCATTGCATAATGCACTGGCAGATCAGGGTCTATGTTGTTTGTTCTACTGATTACTCCTAACAAACTGCATAGTCCCAGATCTGCCAGCACATTATGTAATGGCAGATCTGGGTCTGTGAAGTTTGCAGTTTGACTTGTAAGCGAGTAGAGACGGTATGTTGCACATTCAGGCAGATTTTCAATTTGGTAATATTGGTAATTGTTATCGAATTTCCAAATTTAAATCGTAAAAATTTTCAGTCATACTACAGTATAATATGTGGCCATAAATGAGTCCCCACTTTGGAAATTCCGTAGCCTTCTCTACATGGCTGCTGACTTTTTCTGTGCACCTAAGCTTTCCATCATCAGTACGAGCACAAGAGATTTACAGAATTCAGCAAATTGGCAGAAAGCAATATACTTTATTATTATATGATTCCCATTAGAGATGCTATTTCATTGGCTGACAGGATATGTAATTTGCAATAATTCATGAAATTGCACTGTCAGGATGTAACATTTGTTTGTGGTGTCATGCAGTTGAAATGTCATTTTTAGCTCACCTGCCTGTAAGGCAATGTGAGCTATGTTATAGCCTTTTTGTCTATTGTGTGTTGTCCATCAACAATTGCTATTTTAAACTTTTTCTAAAAAAAACCAAAAAACTCTGGACCAATTTCAGACAAACTTGACACAGAGTATCCTAGCATAAAGGCCTTTCAAGTTGGTAAAAATTAATGCTGATCTGCCATCAAATATGGCTGCCATTACTAAAAAATAGAAAACCTTTAAATGTCTTTTCCAACACAATTTGACCAAATTTGACAGAAAGCATACTGGCACGAAAGCCTGCCAATCCACCATCAAATATGGCCACCATTACTGAACATAAAAAACATTTAAATGATGTCTTCTTCAAAACTACTGAACAGAATTTGACTAAATTTTAACAGAAAGCATTCTAGCATGAAAACCTTTAAATGACTTGATCTTCAAAACTGTTTAACAGAATTTGACCAAATTTGACAGAAAGCATTCTGGCATAAAAACCATTAAATGACTTGATCTTCAAAACTGTTTAACAGAATTTGACCAAATTTGACAGAAAGCATTCTGGCATAAAAACCTTTAAATGACTTGATCTTCAAAACTGTTTAACAGAATTTGACCAAATTTGATAGAAAGCATTCTGGCATAAATACTTTTCAGGTTGATAGAAATGATGGTAATCTGCTATCAAATATCAACGCCATTAATAAAAATAGAAAAACCTTTAAATGATTTCTTCAAAATCACTGAGCAGAATTTGACCAAATTTGATGGAAAGCATTCTGGCATAAAGACTTTTCTGATTTGTACAAAATTATGCTGATCTATTAAATACAGCTACCATTACTAAAAACCGAAAAACCTTAAAGTGACTTTTCAAAAAACTGCTGAACAGAATTTGACCAAATTTGACAGTAAGCCATCTGGCATAAATGAGGTCTTTCAAGTTTGTATAAAATGATGCTGATCCACCATCAGAAATGGCTGCCATTACTAAAAATGGAAAAACCCTTAAGTGACTTTTTCTCCATGAAACCACTGAACAGAATTTGACCACATTTTGATAGAAAACTTCATGGCATAAAGTCCTTTTAATTTTGCACAAATAATGCTGATCCACAATCAAATATTGCCACCATTACTAAAAACAAACAAACCTTTTTACAACTTTTTCTAAAACAATGACCAAACCATAAAAAGCATTCTTCCATAAAGGCCTTTCAGTTTTGTGCAAATGATGACAATCTGCCATCAAATATGCCTTCCATTACTAAATATAGAAGAATTTTTTAAAAATATCTTGTCAAAATGTGCTAAACAGAATTTGACCAAATTTTATATAAAACATCCTGTCATGAAAGCCTTTCAGTTTTTGCACAAATGATGCTGATTCACTATTCAGTATGGATATTGTGACTTTAGATAGATTACTGTCAAATAACTTCTAAAAAAAAAACCCGGTCAACAGAATTTGACCAAATTTCACAGGAAGCATCCTGACATAAGGCTTTTAAGTTTGCATGAATGATGCTGATCTGCATTCCATCCCTAAAATGTAAAAAAAATCATTATATATCAGAAAGAATCATAATAAATCATATTGTTTGGCTTACTTCCTTTGTATTTAGCTTTTAGGGAAATGTCATCCGCTGAATGAACAAGAGGCACACTTGGGCCTCTTGTTACTATATTGAAACAAGTTGAATTTCAAAAGTATGCACACAGTCATGTAATACGACATCTTTGTTTTGGTAAATATGAAGTTTTTTTGAGTAGTAAGCCCATCATAATTACCTCTACTTTGCATCAAATATTATATAATGCTTATGCATAGAAAAGTGTTTTTTGACACAAAAATCCATTTTGAACATAATCTGAATATGTATTAGAATGTTCAGCCATTCCAATAGTTACTGTGAGTTTACCATTTTTTGTGGGTACCAATTTTTCTTGGATTTTGTGGTTGTTTCGAAATATGAATTGAAAGACCCTACAAATAACTATCCTTCTGTGGAAAGAATAGAACCCCTTCCCAATCCACTCATTTAAATACCATATATACCCACTTATAAGTTGAGTCCAACTGAAAACTGCACAGGCCCAGATCTGCCATCGCATAATGCGCTGGCAGATCTGGGTCTATGCAGTTTGTTAGGAGTAATCAGTTGAACAAAGAACATAGACCATGATCCACTGGCACATTGTGCAGTGGCAGATCAGGGTCTGTGTTGTTTGCAGTTGGATTATACTCATAAGTGAGTATATGTGGTGCCTACAAAAATATTATTTTTTGCCAAGCAATGAAAATTGATACACACAAAAATAAGAATTCACTGTGGTTGCTTATTATAGCCTGATAAAAATATAAAAATGCATAAATTAAAGTAATGAAAATTTTACTAACAATGATAAATTGTACAGGCTAATAGTATGGCACTTTGACTGTTCAGAGTTCTGATAATCAAAATTTTCATATGCTTTCATAAATTGCCTGTCTTGTATTAAAAAAAACCCATTAAATTTCTTACAATATTTGGATTTTTCTTCAAAATTTTCACCTACATATGTAGTACATTTTAGAAATTATCATGGGCTCCAAAAACAGGATAGTGCTATCCCTGTGACCTGAGAGCTACTTGCCCAAGGGACCTGTGAAATTTTTTAGATTACACATACAAACTCTTCACAACATGTAGATATTTTGACATGGGGGAAGTGCTGCTTCCAAATCCATATGCCCCAGTCCTGTGCATGTTAGGAAAAAAAAGTGGATTAACAGAAGTGGAACTAATTTATTGTCATGTATTATAATAAGATCATTAGTATTGACTATTTTCAGTTACTTTTCAGTTACTATAATTACTGTATATACTTGCGTATAAGCCAGGTCCAAATGCAAACAGCATAGACCCTGATCTGCTGTCGCATAATGCACCGGCAGATCAGAGTCTATGTTGTTTGTTCTACTGATTAGTCCTTACAAGCTGCATAGACCCCAAGCTGCCGGCACATTATGCGATGGCAGATCTGGGTCTGTGCAGTTTGTAGTTGGTATCGGCTTTTACACGAGTACATATGGTAAAGTAGCATAAATCTTAGTAGTGTGTCTTGTAGGGTTACAGACATACATTTCACAGTCATGATCCCATCATGATTGTGGCTGTTATTATTACTGTTATTTATCATTTTTAGTGTAAAACCTCATAATATTGAAATATACTGAGTTAACTTCTATTGCAGCTTTGAGGACTTAAAGAATCGCCCACCAGAGTATGAGGACTTTGATAAGAAAAAGGATCTGCATGCAGGTCCCGAGCGTTACTCAGATCCCAAACGTTACTCGGACCCCAAACGTTACTCAGATTATGACGATGATGAGGAAGATGAAGGAGGATTCCCAAGAAATTCCCGAGATTATGAGAACAGGTTATCATGCAATATGGAGTAGTACATAATTGTCTCATGTGTGAATGGTGAAATATAGGTACCATCTTACTTGCTTACAAGTCTAGTCCAACTGCAAACTCCACAGACCCAGATCTGCCATCACATAATGCGCTAGCAGATCTGGATCTGTACAGTTTGCTAGAAGTAATCAGTAGAACAAACAACAAAGACCCTGATCTTCTGGTGCATTATTTGAAAGCAAATCAGGGTTTATGTTGTTTGCAGTTGGAATTGACTTATAAGCAAGCATAGACAGTATCACTTTTCTGTTGGCAATGGTAACAGGATTGTTGTTTCAACATTAAAATTAAGTTGTATATCTTAAGCATTAGTTGCTGTATTCATGCTTTGGCATTCCATGGAATCTTTGTTTTTTTATGAATTTATCCATCCATCTATATCTACCTATTTATTTATCTTTTTTATTTTCTATCATTCTATAAATCACTATATATTTATTCATCCATAGATCTCTCTGTCTACCTATTTATTTTTTTATTCTCTATTATTCTGTAAATCACTATATATTTATTCTTCCATCTATCTTTGTCTACCTATTTGTTTATCTTTTTTATTCTTTATCATTACGTAAATTATTGTATCCATACATTTCTTTCTTTCTTTCTTTGTGCTTTATTTGTAAATTTGATCATGAAATTGTTAGATGTGTATTGGTTCAATCCAATAGTAAAATAAGGTTGGAATGCCAAAGAGAATTGTGTCAATTTGATCATGTACTTGTTAGATGTGTATTGGTTCAATCCAATAGTAAAATAAGGTTGGAATGCCAAAGAGAATTGTGTCAATTTGATCATGTACTTGTTAGATGTGTATTGGTTCAATCCAATAGTAAAATAAGGTTGGAATGCCAAAGAGAATTGTGTCAGTTTGATCATGTACTTGTTAGATGTGTATTGGTTCAGTCCAATAGTAAAATAAGGTTGGAATGCCAAAGAGAAATGTGTCAGTTTGATCATGTGCTTGTTAGATGTGTATTGGTTCAATCCAATAGTAAAATAAGGTTGGAATGCCAAAGAGAATTGTGTAAATTCATTGATTTTTATGGTTATCAATTTTAGTGATATTCCAAAAACTGACATTTTTGTGAGTACTTAAATTCGTAGACATGTGGGGATAGTAGTTTTGTTTTCCAGTGGACATGTGGGTTGGGAATAGTACTGTTTTGTTTTCCAGCAGACATGTGAGGATGGTACTGTTTTGATTTCCAGTGGATTGGTTTTCATTTGGTCTTTAAATTCATGGTCTGTAGCAACCATATCAAGGTCAAACCTAGGACATGCAATTGTGTGATTCTTGCTTATTTACAAACAGTTGTGCCAAAAAAATCAACTGAATGCTCAAAAAATTGCGCATTATATATTCAAGTCAGCTTTTATTTTTTCATGAAAGTCTCCCTCCCATATTCAGAAAATACCTCTCTTTTATCAAATGGAGGGTTGGAATTTCCCACTATATTTTGAGTTCTAGAATAGACCCTGCCATAAAATCCACGAAAATGTGTTCCCTACGAATAAAATTGAATTAACAGTATTATTTAGCCAACTAGTTACTCAAAGCAGTATGTTCCTATGTGCATACAATGCACATAAGAGTGTGTGTGTGTAATGGGGTGGGGGGATGGCTTAATTTTCTGTTCCGATCTTGCTAATATAAATGTAAGCAGTGTACTGATAATTTAAGTATTTAATATTAAAGAGATATCTTCACACTTGTCATCGAATTCTGTGGAAAATTACAAGTTTTATATCACAAGGTAAAAATAAAAGTGAGATTTTTTTTTTATATTTAACTGAGTATGACTGTGACAGCTACTATTATTATTGCATTTAACCATGACCGGATGTGCTAGATTATATATGACTGGGGACAGTACTTGGATGATCACTTGATTGAATGTGGATTAGGGCACATCTTTATTGGTTAAATGCAATACAGCATGTACTATCTCTGACAAGTGTGATGTAGCTGTTGACATATTAGGTTACAAAATTTGCAAATTGGTATTTATGTCTTGCATATTCAGATTACAAAGTTCAAGTTTTTGCCCAAAGGTGAAAATTTCTGAACCCAAAGTTAGAGCCTGATTGCTCAGAATTTTTCCCAAATATTATTGCTATCCTAAAAATAAACAAAGTATGTGTGATAATTATTTGTACATAATAAATTATTTATGAAAGAAACCTACAAAAAGGAGTCAGATTTCATAAGACAACAAATGATGGCAAGAAATCTGTTACATATACATGATGTGTTTTTCAGCTGTGACTGTAAATTGCTTTATCCATACATAAGTAGAATTTAAAGTTTTGTCAAAAAATGTTTGAAAATGTCACTAACTGAAATTTTTTTAAAGTTTGTCCTGTGACCTGTCCTGTGGGCAGGAAAGGAAATAAAACTTAATGTCTTTGACACATAATAAACATAGGACAACTAATATGTACCAAGCAAAGTGAGTTCCATTAAGTGATTTAGGATAAGAGAGAGTTATAACCAGAAGGATGGAGAGACAATACCATCTATACTCATGTAGAAGCCAATACCAACTGCAAAATGCATAGACCCAGATCTGCCATCGCATAATGCACTGGCAGATCTGGGTCTATGCAGTTTGTAAGGACTAATCTGTAGAACAAACAACATAGACCCTGATCTGCTGGTGCATTATGCAATGGCAGATCAGGGTCTATGTTGTTTGCATTTGGACCTGGATTATACACAAGTATATATGGTACATTTTTATGTTTGGCTGTTATTCTATCTCCTAAAGCTCTGGTGAAAATTCATGTGCTAACCATGTGCAAAGGAGTATGCAGTGATAAGGCATATAGTGCTACACTGGTCTATCTATCTATCTATCTATCTGTCACACCTTGATTAAGCAGGGCTTGAAAATTTCATTCATCTGCTCACATTTAAAATTGGTGATAGTGGAAGGGCAAGTCACTTTTTTAAGATGCTCATCCAGTTAGATGAGTGGCATTTTAAGCAGATTAATTATTATGTACAGTGTAGCATGAGTAAAATTTATGAGGAACAGGTTAAACTTTCAAGATGCCTGCATTGCAGGACAAGAAGCCAGCTAAAAATGTTTCAAGCCCTGTTAAGTGCTTAGGTCACTTTTGCCAATTCAGAAGTAATCCAGTTGAATTACAAGCGCTGTGCACATAAGAGAAGACTGCATGATTGTGTTCGGAGAAAGTAAAACAAAGACCAATTATTGAAAAATAATTTATAAACAAGTAACATATAAAACTCATTCTGTACCCATTGTCAGAAATATATATTGTTGACATACATGTATAACTTTAGCTTTATATGAGTTTAAATTATTGTTTGCATTCCAGATACAGCGATGAGGATGATGACAGGTACAGTGATCGCTACGATGATGACCACAAAGAGCGCCCACAGTATGACCGCCCACCAAGCTATGATCGTACCCCAAGCTACGAGAAGCGACCACCCAGTGAAACGGACAGCTACCAGGGTCCATACGAGGATTATCAGCGAGAGCCAACCAAATTTGATGATGAAGGCCACCCTATGGACACAAAAGTGGCTCATGCTAAAGGCGCTTCAACGTTTGTATGAAGGAGGCAGCATGACATTTTTTTTTTGCCTATTAACATTTTGTATTAGCAGACCTACTTTATGGAATATCTAAAGATAACATAGCTGTATGAAATTTTTAAAATATAATTCTAAAATGTACATAATTATGCTTTTTCTAACCAACTATGACATGAACATTCCATTTCATCATTTGTAAATTTATGTCCTTTGTATGTTTTTGGTAGTATTGTATTATAATATACAGCTTGAATTAGTAGATTTTGTTTTTCTAATATTTTCAATATACATAGTAGGAAATATAGTAAAACTTTGAATTTTTAAAAATTTCACATTTTAATTTTGCTAAATTGACTGATGTGGCATTAGTACAGTATCCAAGGCTGTTTACTTGACAAAAGGATAGCACAAAGATAATCAATATAAGTACAGGAAGGCAAGAAAAATGTCAACATTTTACCAGCAGATTTTTGTTTCTAAAGGATGAATTTATTTTGTTCAAGACAACTGAACTTGTATTAAAGGCATACTCACCAAAAGATTAAAATGTACAAATTTTAAGTTGATTTTTTTTTTGTTCAGGACTATTAGACATGTATTACAAACATGCTCACCAACAGATTGATATGCCTAAATGTTAACATTTCTTTAGTTCAAGAGTAGTAAACTTATGTAAGTATGTTCAGATAAAAAGCTTATTCTTTTAACTGGTAGATTGTTTTGGCTCCTAACAGACTGGTAGAATATATTAAACTTGAAAATAAACTTAAATATTTTGTTGCTTACAAGTGTGGATGAAACCATTATTATATTCCAATCAAATCATGTATGCATGCACTTGTTCTGCTATATCTGTACATTCATTAATCACTTGTATATATATTTTATTTGTATTTTCTATAATTCACTGCATATCATTTATGTACATGTAGTTTTTTCCTAAGTGAAAGAACATTCCATATCATTTTTCATGGACAAGTAGTTTCTTTTGAAATTTTTCTTTTGGTTGAAGCATATTTACATAAAGATACAGGTTGTGTCTTTGTAGGCTTAATTGTACAAAACACATATATAATTTTTTTTGTTATGTGACTACATCTGTAGGTACATCAAATATGTGTCCAGTAATATCAGTGTAAATATATATACAAATATTGGTTTGCTTACTGAAATTGTGACTCATGTACGTCATTGTTTGAAAAGAAAAGGTAAAAATAATTTTGTTTGATACAAATTAAAAAAATTCTTTTAAAAAACTACTTTTTTGTGCTACGTTGTACAACTATTTAACTAAACTAATACTGTGTACCATATCTTCTAGCACTTTTTTTGCTTTTTGTACTCAATGTAGATGAGCAGTATATAATTTACAATGTTGGTAACTATTTTTGATACATAAAATACATATTTTTGATCATATGCTTTATAAAAAAAACTTTTTTTTATCACAAAATCTGTTTATACACTAGTTTTGGGCATAAGTATTTTTTTTTTAAGATTGTGAAGCATTATTGCAAATTTAAAAAAATAAATGAATTCAAATTAACTTGAGAAAATAATGAATGCACGAGTTCAAATATTAATCACAATTATTGGGAATAAAGTGTATTTGGAGTTTTTTGAAATTCTTACTTGGCACATAACTTTTTAAACATGTTCATAATTGACTATTTTGAACAGCTGTGATAATAAGTCTGAAATTCATTCCATGTGTTCAGTATATATGGAAAATACAACCTCATTTTGAGAATATCTGATAATTTTGTATACTATTCATTCCAAAATCATGAAATGTAATATATGTAAAGTTTCATATAGAAGTTTATCTAATGTGTTTTTTTGTTGTTTTTTTTAAAAATATTTCAGCAGATAGATTAATCATTAAATGATTACAAGTGTATGTAATGTCTGGTTTTCTCATGCCGTTCTATCAAATCTCAGTCTTACATATTCAATCTTATAGTACATATCAGAGATTGATGAACTCTGTACCATGGAAGATCACTATTTTATAAATAAAATAAAAAAATCATGCTGTTTTTCTTTTTTATGTCCCACCTCAACAGTGGTAGGGGCATTTAGTGTTACCCTTTCTCCAGCCATCTGTCCATCACACCTTGCTCAAGTTTTACGTTTATGCATTTTAGGCACTCTAGTTGGGCATCCATATTCCATGAACACATTTAAAATTTCCTTATATTTTAGCTCTTCTTTATGAAGAAGAGGTAATCTATCCCACTACTCGTGGCATTGGTGTCGGCATGCACACAGATAAAAGTTTATACATATGTACACCCTCACTGAATGTCAACCATTCTTTCTTCCTAGGCCCTAGGCAACAGTTTGAAGTGGGTTTCACCTGGGGTGGGGACTGAAGGGGCTAACTTTGTACATGTACATTAGTTGTACATTCTTTGTTGAATTTTTGCATTCAGCTTGGTTTTTTTTTGCACATTGTATAAATATTACTATACCTGGAATCATGAAATTTGGTGAGGGGATGCATCTTGACAAGTACTACACCATCATCACAAATGTAAGTCACTGTTGTCTATATATCATGATACATTAACTTTTTTTTCAATTTTGGGATTTAAGCTCATTTCTTGAGCACTGTTCATGATACAATTGTGAAACTATACGTTTTTATGCATCTCTGTTGGTACCAAAGTCTTGCCACAAAAGAATGTAATGTTTTTGTGTTTAGCTCATGACCAACTACATTTTTTGCAGCCAGTTTATATACTGCTATACCTAGGTCCATGAAACTTACTTAGTGGATGCATCTTGATAAGTACTAGACCTTCATCACGTAAGTAGATCACAGTGACCTATGTTTCATGCATCACTGACTTTGGTAAAATGTTGTGTTTTAAGTTTATTTCTCAAGCTCTGTTCATACAAGAATGATCAAACTAGATGATTGTATACACCTCTATTAGTACCACATTATTACCACAAAAGAATGTCACTGTGACCTACATTTCACATTTTACTGACTTTGGTCAAGTTTTATGTTTAGCACATAACCAAAGAGGTTTTTAACACCCTGTATACATACTGTTATACCACGATGCTTGAAATTTGGTGAGGGGATATATAATGTGAATACTACACTATCATCACAAAAGTAGATCACTGTAACCTGTATTTCATTGACTTGGGTTCAATATCAAGCACTGTTCATGCCAAAATTATTAAAGTAGCTGATTGTGTGCATCCCTATTAGTAACACACCCTTACCAGAAAGGTCATTGTGACCCACAGTTTACATTTTACTGGCTTATATTAAGTGCCTGCATTTAGTGCATGACCTTATTGGTGTTTTAAGTATAGAATAATACTGTTTTACCTGGAATAATGAAACTTAAAAAGAGGATGCATCTTGATAAGTTTACAACCTCACCTTTAAAGTAGGTCAGTGTGACCCATAATTCACAGTTCACTGACTTGGGTTCAATTTAATGTTTTTACTGTTCATGGTTTAATCATTAAACTAGATGATTGTGGTCATCTCACTTAGTAGTACACTCTTCAATACAGGGCCATTGCAAGTTTGTGCTGGACGAAATGTCACCCCAGTGCCCCCCACCCACAGAAAAATACACTCCAAACTGTTTATTTTTTAAATGTATTAATAGTCATGAGAATAATAACTAAACATAGGTATTTTAATGAAAAAGCTGTGCGTTTATTTAAGTAAAGTACAGAATAAAAGAACATGATCTGCGAAATTGCACCCCCCACCCACCCGTGATCTTGGCACCCTGGGCAGTTGCCTGTATTGCCCACCCCTTACAATGGACCCGCTTCGATACCTGCCCAGGTCAGTTTCTTCAGTGTGTCCTTGGGAAAGGCAATTAGCTCCCATTTCCTCGGCATGATATAGCCAATAATGTGTAAAAAGTGCTTTTAATAGCCAAGAAAGCAACAAAAAGTATTTTACTGGTATAGGTCAAGTTTTTTCATTTAGCTCATGACTACATAGGTTCTTGTGCATACTGTCCTATAGAGAATCATGAAACTTGAGGATGCGTCTTGATCAGCACTACTCCCTCATTTCAGTAGTAGGTCATTGTGTCCTATATTTTATGCTTCACTGACTTGGGATCAAATTTGTGTTTGATGTGCATTCTCAGTCACTGTTTATGATAGAATCATGAAATTGATGATGATATACATTTCTGTTACACACCACATCCTTACAACAAAAGAGGCTCAATGCAACGTATATTTCATCTTTTATTGGCTTTGGTTCAGTGTTTGCATTTAACTCGTGACCACACGATTTTTTTGCATGTTATATGCATACTATCCTACTTAGAATCATGAAACTTGCTGAGTGGATGCATCTTGATAAGTTCTGCATCCTTCTTGCCAAAAGAGGTCTGTGTGACCTATGTTTCATGCTTCAGTGACTTTGCTGACATTTTGTGTTAAAAGTTTATTTGTTGGGCACTGTTTTTGTTCCAATCATGAAACACAATAATTGGATGCATCTGTGTTACAACTCTACCCTTAAAACCAAAGAAGGTCACGGTAACCTACATGTTATGCTTTTACTATACTAACATGGGTTAAGTATTTGTGTTTATAATCACATTGATACATCCATGCTAGACCTATAGACATCCTAACCTACTTAGAAGGCCGTTTTTGACTAATGCAGTTAGAAATAGGAATAAATATGTTTATTCAATGGTAAACTTTCCTTATTAATGACTGTACATTGTATATTGTGATATGTTATCCTCAGCAGGTTAACTGTGTATTGTACATGTGAATGAGTGTAGGAATTAAGTGAGTGGACTGCATGCTTTTCATCTGAAGCCTCACCTGTAGTGGTTGATCAAAGTAGTTATTGATGGATGAACTTCCAGCAGTGCTATACTGCTGGCTGTCACTCCAAGGTTACTCAAAGCCTGTGGCTTTAGCCCAGTAAAATCTGGCTTCTAGGGGCAGACAATGATAATAGTTTGTCAAGCCGAGTTTAAGGACAATGATTTGAGAAAACAAATAATAAAAAACAACATTAATCTCTGTTTTTTATAAACTCCTTATAGTACCTCTACTTTGATGTGATAGAAAATAATCTTTTTGTTTTTAATGTTTTATGCCCAGTCACAATAGGTAGGTAGGTAGGTGGGTGGGTGGATATGTAGTTAGAGGGTTTCACAATATGTCGGCACAATACTGGCTATAAAGCGCCAACTAAAAGTTCAAATTTTAAATTTTAAAATGAATAAAAGTTTAAATGTAAAGATAAAAGATTGCAAAAAAATCTTTAGTTGGAAAAAGAGCCAAGATCGCTTTAATCTGAATTTATTTTCTGTATGATAATATTTACAATAGCTACTGGAGACTAGTAAAAGTAGAGGTGAGCTATGTAATAGTTGATTACACTCTGATTAGTTCACCTCCACAAAGTAGAGGAGAATTATTGTATTACCCCAGTGTCCGCGTTCACATATAAAACCATATACATGTTCAGACTCATTGCATTGTAGTCATTCTTTTTTCATAGGTCCTAGGCAACAGTTTGGAGTGGATCTTATGACACCCATCCCCTGGGGAGGATACCACAGGGGATAACTTTGTACATGTACATTATTTGTATATTCGTGGTTAAGGTTTTGTGTTTAGCTCATTACTACATGGGACTTTTATGCCTAGTTTACATACTGTCGCATCGAGAATCATGAAGCTTGGCAAGCGAATACATCTTGGTGAGTATTACATCCTCATCACAAAAGTAGGTTACTGTGGCTCACATTTCATACTTTACTGACCTTGGTTCAATTTTGTGTTTAAAGTTCATTTTTCAAGCACAGTTCATGCTGGAATCATTAAACTAGATGATTGTATGCATCTCTGTTAGAACCACATCCTTGCAACAAAAGAAGGTCACTGTTTGCATGCTATGTACATGCGATCCTACCTTGAATTAAGAAGTTGATGAGGAGATACATCTTGATGAGTACTACATCCTCACTGCAAAAACAGGTTGCTATGGCACGTATTTTATGCTTCAATGACTTTGCTTAAATGTTTAGCTTAAAATTAATTTCTTGGGTGCTGTTCATGCTAGAATCATGAAACTTTATCATTATATGCATCTCTGTTATTACAACACCCAAGGAAGAAAAACGCTAAGGTCAAACAATCTAATAGAGAGAAAAGAATCTGTGTGATGCAAGATAGCACTGACAAAATTGACAAAATGATGAAACAAACAATAAAAGATTGAAATGATTTGGAACAAAAATCTACAACAGATGAAGATGCATTAAAAACTGAAGTAGATAAAAAAAAGACTCTCACATTGAGTAGTAGCACTGATGCAGTTAAAACAGAAATAAATAAAAACGGAGAGAGACATCCAAAACTGAATTAAACATGCAAATGAGCACACAAAGTATTGCATTGGGAAATCAATAAAAACTAATGCCTGGATGCATATTGATTTAAAATTTTTGCATTGTACCAATGGATGCCATTAAAATAAATGTTGGAGATAAAATATGTCTTTAGAAAGAATTAAAGGTATCCAGTTTTTGAAACTCGATATGAATATCAAACAACAAAAGGGTTTCTGGAACTTTTTATGCCTGAAACAACACCTCAAAAATTGGTTGAAAATATTGGATTTGACAATGCTGCAAAAAATTGTTGTTCAATACATAATTACACACAATAGGTGATTCATAGTAATACATCATTCAGATTAAAAAATCAGTCTTGTATACATTTTTGTCAACTTATATATTGAACCTAAATCGGATACATGTATCATTGATTTTGACTTTTATACTAGATTAGAGGTAAACAATAAATGTTTTGTACACACAATGAATCCACAAAAATGAATCTCATCCGTAAAGTGTAAAAGAATCAGACATACTATCTCGATACTATCAAAAACATTTCATCTTTTGAATGAAAACAGAATCCCAAAGAGCCATTTCATAATAGAGATCCAGATGCTTTTCATAGCAAGACCAGAACTGGCAGCAGTATCAAAATTTGTTACTCATAAGTACAACAAATGGCCATGGCAGGAGTTATGACTGGAGGAGCAATAGCTAATGGCCTTGTATTTATTGGAAGTAATTTTCTGTTCAAGTTATTTGATCCAAATGGAGCTCATGAAAATATAATTAGACCTGACCAACTGCAAGAGTAATACTAAAGAAAAACAGAATAGTTCAATGAAAACAGATTAAGGACACTTGATTATTGGAATGAAAGATAGGGAGAGCAAGGCATGGTGACTCTGTACTTAAACAATCTGGACAATGCATTTCTATACATGAATTAACTCACACAGAAAATTACGCAAAATTTGAAAAACCACAACAACCAAAACTGAATGATTTCCACCAGTGGCATAATTATAACCAAGTAATATACAAATACATATTCATTGCACTTAATGTGTGTTGCTTAAAGGAGCACTACTGCATAATATGAAAAAATAAAAAATTCCACAAAACTAAAAAGGGGTGTGGTCCTTGTGACCCATAAAGTACATGTCAAACATTTGGACTTGCATAAATAATCTGACTTAAACTTCCAGATTTGAAAAGTGACGATGTCATTTTCGAGTTCTATAAATAGCGGACAGGAATAATGTATACATATTCAAACAACTGCAACTGTTACCATAGAGCTGATGATTCCATATAAACATGAAAGTGTCGAAGACGCATATCTCAGAAGAAGAAATGCGTTTTGTGGAAAATGCACCTGTACAGATGGGAATAGTTTGATCAAGAAGACGGAGAAATAACAAATAGAAGACAGGACAAAAGATACAGTGGAGCTAGATGCTTCCAACCTATATGGAAAATGGCTTAAAGTAAGTTGATATGAGGTAAGGAGGGGTGTCTCAAAACCATTATACAAACGCTTGATTATTAATGATCTAGTTGGTACCATAATTTCCAGTCAAGGCTTGCAGCAAATTTAAATCACAATGATATTTTACATTAGTGATGGAGGAATGGATATGCATTCAATATACTGAATAAAGTTATTGTTACTGGAATTTAACGTGAAGAGTGGAGGCATAAATATATACTCTCATTCTATTGACCTTTCATTGAGTGCATGACTGCAGTGCATGCTATCTACATAACCAGAAACTGCAGATCTGGGTCTATGCAGTTTGTAAGGACTAATCAGAAGAACAAACAACATAGACCCTGATCTGTCAGCGCATTATGCGACGGCGATCATTGTCTATGTTGTTTGCATTTGGACCCGGTTTATACGTGAGTATATATGGTAATGAATTTGTTTTAGTTTATATTCCTTATTCATTATCTGTATTTTAGGTATCACATCACATAAAGGACCTTTAAAACCACTGTTTAACAGAATCGTTCAAGCCAGCTTTGCAGAGGCCTGGCAGTGATTCTCATATATTAGAATCCAAAACCATTTTGTCTGGTTAGACTCATTGTGAACTTAGCTTACACTGACAGAAGTGTAGCTGTTGTGGTGAAGGATTCTGTGTATACTTTTGCCCCGATAAGAACTATAATTTACCTACAGTGTATCCAAAGAATGGATTTAGTTTCCGTGCACAAAGTACCATTAAATTTGTGTTCTTGGAATGAGGAAAGTGATGTTTTGTATGAATATTTGCATGTAAAACAGTGTTGCTGTCCAGTACCATAAAATAGATAATAATTTCAGTATCTTAAAATTGTCATCTGAAGGGAAGAAATACAATTTTCTTGTTTGCCAACATTAGTAGACTTTGAATATCTATAATAATCTGAGAAACTCAGCAATCACAATCACAGATACCATGAAATCACATACAGACGGTTTCACACAAAAACTACAAACTTCAAAAGATTTTCTTTCCAATTATAAAACTGGAGCTAATAATAATAATAATAATAATAATAAAAATAATATTCAACTGCAATGTGCATAGGTCATTATTTGTGGTATATACCTCACATCCATTCCTTCTACAGTTATGATAATTAAATGGAAAATTTACATTTTATCAAAAAATTTGAAGATAATTTGAACATCATATTAATAGGGTAGATGCAAAATAATGTTTTAGCTAGGGTTTCTGTTGTTTATAGTTGTTATAAAAGTATACTTAGTATTGAAAATGAAAATAAAAATCTTGCTGATATAGTAATATGTGTTGTTTTCAGTTATATCATTATGTTAAAATATACATGTATATAAATTTGTTTAGTGTTTCTCATTTCATGAAAAGCTGTTTCATAAAAGATGTACTTTGTCAACCAATCAAAGATTTTCTCAAAGTTTTGATAGTGTTTGAAATCTTTTCATAATTATCATTGAAAGTCATATTCTTTAAGTTAAAAAAAAATAACAATTACTTTTATCCCCATGCATCTTTTGAAAAGGTGTGGATTATGTCTTCCTGCCTGTCTGTCCCTCCATTAGTAATGAGGTGTATTGCCTACACCATTAAAGAAACAGACTTGAAACTTTGGAACATGATTGGGGGGTAGTCGTTAGATGTACACAATGGTTTTAAAATATTAATTATGACTGTTGGGATGAGACCGATGTCTCAGATAGTTATTTGTTTTTTTTTTAAATCTAAATATTTGAAGCATTGTAGGTGGAAATAAAAAAGTTGATTTGTGTTATTTTCAAGGCTAGGGCTATAGCATATGCATTATGCTTTGGGGTTACACTCTCTGGTCTTGCCCCAGGGATGGACCCTGTGTGTATGCTTCTCCTGGGTCACAACTTGGAAACTGTTGAGATCCCCATTCAATAACCATACATGGGTCTGAAGGACATGAGACAGAACTAGACATACTTATATATCCAGTACAGATCATGGGTCATGGCCCTTAGGTTGTTGACTTGTCCCTGGGTCATAGCTAGGGAACAGTTGAGATCCACACCTTCTAATCATATATTGGTTGAAGGACATGAGAAGAAATCAGACACATTTCCAGTACAGACCCTGAGGAAGGAGACTTGCTCTTGGGTCATTACTTGGAAACTCTTGAGATCCCCAGCCTATAACTATATACTTGTGTATAAGCCTATACCAACTGCAAACTGTATCGACCCAGATCTCCTGTCGCATAATGCACTGGCAGATCTGGGTATATGCAGTTTGTAAGGACTAATCAGTAAAACAAACAACATAGACCCTGATCCTGCATTATACGATGGCATATCAGGGTCTATGTTGTTTGCATTTGGAGCCAGCTTATATGCAAGTATATATATATATACACACACACACACACTAACTGGATATCAAAAGAAAAATACACATTTACGGTATTGAATAATTTGCACCTGTATTAGGCCATACCATTTGCTGTATAGATTGGAAGTGTGGTGATATGCAATGTCATGTCATTTACCTAATTCTAGATTGGAAGTTTGGTGATATGCAATGTCATGTCATTTATCTAATTCTAGATTTGAAGTGTGGTGATATGCAATGTCATGTCATTTATCTAATTCTAGATTTGAAGTGTGGTGATATGCAGTGTCATGTCATTTATCTAATTCTAGATTTGAAGTGTGGTGATATGCAATGTCATGTCATTTACCTAATTCTAGATTAGAAGTGTGGTGATATGCAATGTCATGTCATTTACCTAATTCTAGATTTGAAATGTGGTGATATGCAATGTCATGTCATTTACCTAATTTTAGTTTTTTTCCTGCATCTCACTTTGGATTACACTGAATTTAATGTTAACACAAGCAATCATCCAGTGTGAAAACTGTACAAGTGATACTGTCCACATGCTTCTTAAAGAAAATGTGGAATCAGAATGCATGGATACTTGTGTAATTTTGTACAAAATCTTCAAAAAATATTTTGCTTCAAAGGTTTACTGAAACCTATTGGATGGATGATGTTTTGTTAATTTACATATCAGAACAAGAGAGTGTGTTGGCATTATTTCTTGAAGGTTAAGGTCACAGATTAAGGTTACATTAAGGCTGCTGTTTGTTAACTCTGAATCTAATTGAAGTAGTGGTATAAAAAGTGGTAAACCTTTACATATATGTAAGACAGGGGTGTAACATTTTCCACTTTAATGGTTCTCATTTGAAGGTCAGAGGTAGACATTACTGTATTTGTTTGGAGCTGTAACTTGCAAAGTTTTAAATAAAGTAATAATCATCAAACTTGGTATAACTGTAC
Organism: Margaritifera margaritifera; assembly: GCA_029931535.1. NCBI lineage: Eukaryota > Metazoa > Mollusca > Bivalvia > Unionida > Margaritiferidae > Margaritifera > Margaritifera margaritifera. The sequence continues at coordinate 634,573 of JAQPZY010001319.1, read as the reverse complement.
ATCATGACTTGATGTTGTCACTTGAAATTTTTGTATACCTATCTGTAAGGCCAGCTCTCAGGTCAATATCATTGTTTGTGTGTCCAAACTGTCACCCAGAAGCCTTTGTTAAAGATCATGGAATTAAATGTTTTCCCCTGTAAGATCATAGCTAGAGGGTGTATCATGTACCTATCAGGTGTATCAATAGTATGATTTCTATTAGCAAGATCAAAGTCACGTGTGAAGTTTACTCAATTTTTATATTAGGACTGTAACCCTAAAGTCAATGAAGGTAGTTTAATTAAACTTATGTTTAAATCATAACTTTTGAATGTATCATTTATTTTTAATGGTATTTTCATCAAGGTTTAGATCATAGATCAACATTATCTATTTTAGTGTCTAGCTTTTAGCTCACAAATTCTCAAGGATAGTGAGTTAAAAAAAAAATTATATTCATGCATCTTGACCTAAGGTCATGTTACATAACACACTTTGATTATCCAATTTAAAAGATCAATGTTATTTTTCATGGTTGAGCTGTAGTTCAGAAGCCATTTAAGTAATGAAAACAAAATATTTTGGATGGTGTGTCTTGTATCACTATCAAGATCCTGTCTGCAAAGTTAAGGTCACAGTCATCTCAAGGTTAATTACTTGTGATGTCATGACTGTAACTTTAAAGCCATTAAAAGTAGTATTATCAAACATTGTACAATTTTACATCTTGACTTTTTGTGACTTTCATAATCTTAACCACAAAGTTATGTTCACATGCCAATATGCTTATATTTCTTGCCAAGTCTCGAACTAAAAATCCATATTTAGAGAGATGAAACTGAATATGCTTATATCCATGATAATCTGACGGTCATGCATATACATCTTTCACGGCTCTATCTCAAATGTTAAGGTATTCAATATTTGTATCCAGGCTGTAGCTCTGAAGCTGTTTAAGATATTAGGAAGAATGTATGTATACTGATACAGAGAATGTACTGCATACTATGTTCTATGTCAATTTTCAAGGTCAAGGTCAAGCCAAGAACACTCGTGGTATCATGTTAAATTATGATATGGCTATTGATGCATTTTTTTACAACTGTCTTAAATTAGGCATATTATGTTAACACATTGTCTCTCCATCCTTCTGTTCACATTTGCTTGTCTAGCCCATAACCTTGTGACAGTTGCAGATATTTCATGAAACTGCCCATTAACATGACTAGACGGTGTGTCGCATACCATATACAGGCCCGCTGCAATTAGATTAAGTTCACAGCAAGGCAAGGGAAAATGTAATTATGTAATTTTGTACATTTTCTGTAGGATAACTTTTAAACTGCTATAACTTCAGTCTCAAGCTCAAGGTCACAGCCAGGGAAAATATAAATCAGCAACTTCTGTCCATGTTCAGGTATAACATTTGAACCAATAAAGGTATTTTCATGCAACTTTAGCCTGCTGTATATCTGGACTTGATAGTGTCTCATGTATTCTTAGTCATACCCTCTGCCCCCAAGGTTAAGGTCAAAAACAAGGGAAGTCATTGGCCTGCTTCCTTATCTAGGCTGTCACTTTTTAACTACATCATGTATTTTGATGAAATTTTATCCAGCTCCACACTTTATCATGCAGCTGGCAGGTTTGTAGCTCTAAGATCAAGGTCATTGGTAGGGAAAAGGACACGAGATTGGCATATAATGTGCTGTGTGGTACTCTTGTAACTCAAAGCCTCGAGGTTGTGTCACATCTCATTGTCTTGGTGCCATCTTCGAGATCAAAGTTGCAGACTTTGAGAGTGTTTTTCTACATGCTTTTACCATCAACCCATGTGACACTAATGTGAATTAGTGGGTACTTTGAGTATGTGCAACTTAGTCACCTTTGTCATGGAATTTTCATCAATTTTCTGTGCATGCGGCTACAGCAATATAGGGGTAATAATGCATAAAATGGAAGTTCATACATACATGCTACTTTGTTGAAGATTTCTTTCTTAAAATAACTTTCCATTAATTTCAATATTACACAAATGTTGGTACCAAAGAACTCTTCACATGAACATATTTGTGAAATAGGCTTAAAGTATGAGGAGTGTTCCAGCTGCTGGAACTTGATAGAGAGTAAGACACGACACATACCGTATCATACATCATTTATCATCTGTCTTTAAAGAAAATGTGGAATCAGAAGTGACAGAATTTTAGTTTCCATAACAATCAGCTCAAACATATACTTTGACATCTAAAGAAATAGCTATATTTAGTTAAACATTACCGGAGTATTTTTAGGCAAGTTCTGTTTTGACAACTTCCATAGCAACCAATAAAACTCCATAGCAACCAGGTAGAAAATACATTTGTTCACATCTCCCCCAAAAATACAATGGTAAAGTTTTAATCAAAGAATTGGAGAAAATATTTATTATGTCATAATATACAAACAAATGTGTGTATCTTGGTCCCCATGTCAGCCAGGTGAGAAACATAATTTTCACACCTTCTTCAAAACCACTTCATTTAATGTTATCAAATGTTTAAAAAATGTTCAATGCGACATATTTTAGTTAAAAAAAATTTCGTATAGCCTCCATAGCAATTTTTCATCTTTGACATTAACCAGGTGGAAACCTGTTTTAATATTTTAAAAACTAATATAGCAATTTATGTCAAACTTTACAAATAAAAGAAAAATCTGTTACATTTTCTTCAATTTCTATATGTATGGAGAACTAGAAACTGTCTGCTATGGGACCAACCATTTATTTTTGCGGAGGCGGGGCACCTTGGATTATCTTTCAAACGAGATTTTTTGTTCTCTATTACCTCAAGATAGTTAATTCTTTTCAACTAATATAATTGGATATAATACGTACTTTTTCCACAAATTAGAGCGAGATTTTTTTTCAAGCTATCTTAAGGCTGGACATTTTTAGTTTTGGGGGTAAAATATTCCAGCACTTCTGAAAAGTAAATGGGCAGTCCTTGAGTTGAATGCAACCAGGAGAAAAATATCGGAACCAGTCTGAACCTGTCGATTACTATTTTGTTTCCTGTTATTTCAATCTAAACAAAGTGAGCCATACTTGGTTCTTTTAAAGAATGTTTCGTTTACCCCTTGATAATTTACTTCATTTTTTGGAAAGGAGTTAAGAGTTGCGGTAACTGCTCGATGTTCCGAAGGTTGATAAATCCAAAAATTGTAGCCCAAGATTCCATTGTTCCGAAGGTTTGCAGGTTCGAAGAATATAGGGGTATATAGTCCCAAGGTTCATTTATCCGAGGGTTCATAACTTCGAAGGAAAAGTTTGAAAGGTTCACAAGTCCGAAAGTTCGTTAGTCCGAAGGTTTTTTACAACAAAAGGTTCGTTGGTCAGATGGTTCATTATTCCGAAAATATTTGAAAAAGGGTTTAAAAGTCCGAAGGTTCTTTGGTCTGAAGGTTTTGAAAATGAGTTTATTGGTTCAATATTTCGAATATAGTTTTATTGGTCCGAAGGGTCATTAGTCCCAACATATTTGAAAGAAGGTTCATTAGTCCAAAGGTGTCATTAGTCTGAATATATCCGAATAGAGTCATTAGTCTGAATATATCCGAATAGAGGTTAATTTGTGCAGCACTAATCTAAAAAATATCGGAATATATTTGTAAAAGAGTCCCAAAATAGGTTTAATAGGATAAACGATGTTTAAACCATAAAGGCCTTTATCATATTTAATATTTAAAAAAAGCCAAAAGAATTAAACAAGACAATTTTATTTTATATTGGATAATACTTGTTCTAAACTGGGGTACTAAAACAGAAAATGTTACAAATGCGTGCTCAAATTAAACATCGGTTGTATTATTAATGAAATTTCAATTACTTCCATTATTACTTTTCAGCAAATGATTTTTTAAATTAAATCTGCATTCTGTCATTAAAAAAAGACATAATAAGGCAAGGACACAAAATAGTGCAGGACTGTAAGGAAACAAAAATCAAAAACATTTTTTAAAAAATGTAAGCAGTTACGGAGAAAAATTGGGGTTTCCTATCAAACACAAGCCATTTACAAAAATTAGCATTTTCTTTTATAATAAAATCTGTTCATTGTATGTCCAAATTAGCAAATGACTTTCCAAATATAAACTAGAAACGTGTCTATTGGACACGAAAGCTCCAACCCAGAGATATTAAATTAAAGAAGTGTTTGTTCAATCAAGGGAATGTTTTATGCAATCAATTGTTCTGGCAGCGGTATATTAGTAGAAGAATAGAGCGGACACGAATATTCTAAGTCTACCTTTGAACTCCATCTTTGATCTTAGCGTTGGGTACACGGGCCTGAGTCTAGTAAGCGACACATCGTCTATCAGAGATGCACATTTGTGCAAAGTTGCATTAAAATCCCGCAACCCAATCAAACGTTATAGAACGGACACTAGAATCCCTTTGTTGACCTTTGAACCCTGTCTGTAACCTTGCCCTTGGGACGACGGGCCTTGGTGTGGTAAGCCACACATTGTTTAATTTTAAGATACACATTTACGCAAAGTTTCATCAAAATCCATCAGCTTGTTCAAACGTTATGGAGCGGACATGAAAATCCCTATGTTGATCTTTGAACATCGTCTCTGACCTTGAGATTTTAAATATGAGCCTTGACGTGGTACACAACACACCATCTAGTGAATATATACATTTGTGCAAAGTTTTATTGAAAAGTTATGGACCTGATAAGAAAATGCCTATATTGACCTTTGAACCCCGTATGTGACCTTAACCGAGGGTCTGGGTTTTGTACGCAACACATTGTCAATTAGAGATACATATATGTGCAAAGCTTCATCGAAATCTCTCAACTCATTGAAAAGTTATAGACCGGTCACGAAATGCAGGACGGATTGACGGACTGAAAGTCTAACACTATATGCCGACCAAATAAAGGTGCAAGCATACAAATATCTTCTAATATTAGAGTCGACTTGCCATACTCAGAACTACTATTTGCATTGCGTGCTTTAATGAATGGACTATCAAGACGGTATAGTAATATTAGGGCGGATCTCGACAGACAAGTTTCTTACAGAATAACATTACGGTTGATCATGTCTTTGTAACAAGTGCATATAATAACGTATAGTTTCAAAAACTTTTCTATCTCTAAAATGTTAAATCTTTTGATCATAACATTTTAAAATAAACGATACATATTATTGCCGCAACACACAAAAATAAAACTTTAAAGCATTGACTCTTTTTTTCAAGGTAAGCTACATCATAAGCTATTGGCAGTTGGTTCGATATTTTAATACTGAACATCGAATATTGAACCCACTGCTAACTTCATACACATCGGCTGAACTAATTTTTATCAAAGGTCGGCATTATGCAGTGTAGCGAGCATGCGCTCTTACCTTTTCCATAGTTGATTTAAGAATTATTATACAAGACACAAACCATAGCAAAAGGAACAGACACAATACAACTTATTTTTACTGTTCAGACTGACCAAATTTGTCAGAATTTATTGATTTATATAGCTTTGTCTTCAAACATAATTGTAATCTCTGAATTGTAATTTTTCTAATATTAGTTTCTTAATAGAAATGGTGATAATTACATTTAATACAAAATAGCTACTGACTTTTTGTTCGTTTTCGACAGGCGGGAAAAAAATGCCTAAAATTGGGTAAAATGTTCCTACGTTCGGATTCTGAATAAATCTATATTTTTTGTCAGACAATTACACGACTGCAATGACCTTACGTGTAATATCCGTAATATTGGTTAACCAGCCATTCAGTTGTCATTTTTTAACGTTCGATTTGTAGATATTTGGGGGAAAACACCCACTTAAAGAGCAACTGTACAGGAGAGGCAGCAGATACGCTGCCATCCCTATAATTTTGCAGATAATAAAAAGTAGGGAAAATAAATAACCAGAAAGCAACATTTGCTCCGTTTTTGTCCGTTATTATTTCTGGAGAAAATCTCCTGTCCAGATCCAGAGTAAACGAAGGCCAAAAATTTAAATATTATGTAACACATACATGATTGCAAGCCAAAACATTACACCTGATTTTATGGCTTAGAGTCTCTAAAAAAATGAATACTATATCTTTATCTCGTGTGTGTGTGTGTGTGTGTGTTTGTGTTTTAAAATTAAAACAAACATTATTTTGTTTGAATTTCCTTTCGATTTTCTTTCGAACCAATCAGGACTCTTCAGAGAAATGAACCACTGATCCAGTTAATACAATTTGGATCAATAACCATTTTTTAATTCCATTTGAATCTTAGGGCTAATGCACCTTCGGACTATTAAACCCTTCTTTCGGACCAATGAACCTTCGGGCTAACGCACCTTTGGGCCACTGAACCTTCGGAACATTTAACCCTTCTTTCAGACCAATGAAACTTCTCACTAACGCACCATCGTACCGCTGAACCTTAGGGACATTGAACCTTTCTTTCGGACTGATGACCCTTCGAATCCATGAACTTAAAAACGGAATCTTTCTTTCGTACCATAGAATCTTCGGACCAATAAATCTTCGGACTATCGAAATGTAACCAAGAGTTGCGACCTGTTCAAAATATTTCCGTTTATATATACTTTCATGCCATAAAATTGGCGGTATTTGGGATTTACTTTGTCCATCTATGTCTGTAGATCCATCGCTCTTACTTGTTCATCTAAAACTCCTATACAATTTTACTTATTAACATTAAACTTGCACTATGGGAGAATTTGGGATGAGTATGTGTGTACTATATAAATAAACAGATAGAAGGCTCATCCTTTTATTCTTTTATTTTACGAGAGAGAGAGAGAGAGAGAGAGAGAGAGAGAGAGAGAGAGAGAGAGAGAGAGAGATTTGTTATAACGTGAACTTTCAATCGGTAACACTTTGAGATGACCCCCACGATCCCATTACACAACAAATTACTTGCTTTATCCACTGCTCTTAAACCGCAGATAAAAACTGCTTTACTTCAAGGAGAGTACATTGCTATGTACTAAAATTATTTCATCCCGTCGGCGACAGAGTACATAGTCTTTTATTATCACATAAATTAATGTGAAAGCATCAACATCCACTCTAACGCGGTTACGTCTTGGATTACTACATGTATTTTGATTTGTCACGTGATCATATTACGCGTAGTCAAGCTCTATTTTTAGACGAGGAAAGCCCTACGTATGTAGACGTTTGACCGTCTTTAAACGCGATTTTCAGCAATATTATACTGAACACAAGCTTAATTTCAAAATTTTTCGATATTTTGAATCAAACAGAGAAAACGAAAGCAAAGTAGAATTGTTTAAAATTTATGCAGTCGTGCTCCTTCAAAACATCTTTTGTGTAAAAAGAAAGTCCTTTAAAACATCTTTTGTGTAAAAAGAAAGTCCTTTAAAACATCTTTTGTGTAAAAAGAAAGTCCTTTAAAACATCTTTTGCGTAAAAAGAAAGTCCTTTAAAACATCTTTTGTGTAAAAAGAAAGACCATATGTCGTTTTCTTCAGCATACTAAATGGCAACGTATGGTACATACATAGCTCCTCATGAGCAGGAAAATATACCACCAGTGGCAGCGCGAGGGTTCGAGGCACCCGGGGGCAATGTTTTTTAGTGGTTCACCAACCGAGGCGTCCGAGGTCAAAGTTCTTTAGTTTTTCTGTCAGTTGCCAGCCTCCTCCCCCGCCCCCCTATAAATATAAGTTTTGTGAAGAATTGCCGCAGTTACACTAAGGTGAGGTGAAATACTATGAAAATTTCAGCTGCAAAAAAAAAAAAAAACAAAAAAAAAAAAACAACTCCCGACGGAGCATACCTCAGTTCAAAACATCATTGTATCACATGTACGGTATATTCCGAGCAGCATTAAACCCAAACAAACGTTACATAGCACTCACTGAAGCTAACTACAAATATAGTCATTGTACCTGGTAGCTTATTCGTGTCGTTTGATATGAAAGTAAAATGCTAACCATGCAGTGGTAAACAATTTGTGTAGAATGCTTGACCATTTCAAGTTGAATAACTACAACATTTTCATGACATTTAAAGAGTTGTGTTTACCTATTTCGGTTAGAACGAACAGGATTGAACAAGATATTATGAATGTTAAATTGAGAAAGCTGATATCAGATATTGCGAAAAATTATGGCGCAGAAGCCATACAGTTTGTGGTGTATGGCAAAAAAATTTAGAATACCAATTGACTTACATACAACACACAGTCCATTGCATGCTGTATCTTTGTGTTCTCCCTCGTGATTTAAGTTTTAACAGACTACAGTTTCAAAGCCTCTGAAATGATAGAATGTGGAAACCAAGACTACATACCGCACACCATATGCCTATTACCTTTGAATCAATTGCTCAATCAGTTACTGATAAATACAGAAATGGGATTGCTTTCTTCTATGACTACATTACCATGGAGAGAATTGTCGACATAGCAGCTAATATAACTTTAACTAACCTCAGACTGAATTCCCTCAGGATGCATTTGAAAGGTGTTTTGTTACTATGCATAATGAGGGCAGTAAGTGATCCTGAACAGTACTACTCAGCACTAAGTATTTCTTCTATGAGCAACAGTGTACATAAATTAGTGACGTAAGTGTTAACAATTGTTATACTGGTGTTCATTGTGATCTGGCTTGATTTGAGAAATATACATGCTAATAGATTGGATGGTAGCGGTCTAAAACTAGCTGATGTACAAAATGTTTTTACCTTCAAATGAACAGAAAATAAAATGTTGATGCTTAGAAAATGTAAATTGATTTCTTTTCTGATGATGAAGTAAATATTTAAAACAATCCTTCAAATCAACTATGTTTTAAGTATCAATTCAAAAATGTAAAAACCAAGCTGTACTTTGCATATGTGTAAAACACGCCTTTTACCTACGGATAAATGTATTTAAAAGAATCTCATCACATGATAATCTGTAGAGTAACTAATTGTGGCGAAACATTGTTTGCACTAAAACTGATAGAGACTAAATACACTGATTTTTTCCATTACACAGTTATCATCTGTCCAACTCTTCTGTACACAAGACTTACGATAGAAAGTGGTTACTCAAAGAGGAAAAAGTGATCGTGATAGATCCCGTGATAGATCTCGATGGTAAACTTGATAAGTGTTAGAGTTACTGGTAGATATGTACTAAACAACTATTACATTGTTTCTAATTGAAGATAGTGGGAATCTTGATGAAGTAAAAAGAAAGCAACTAACCTAGCAAGATTAACTTTTTAGTTGCAGATATTTTGAAATATCGGTATGGGTGATCGTGCAAAAGTACAACTTTGTAATAAACAATTTTACGGAAAATATGCATTTCTCTCTCGTCTTCTGCAGCAAGGACAAATAAGGAAATGAAAACTGTTTTAAGAGATCCATATTATACCAGACGAAGTGACAGGAGAAATTGTAGATACTTTGAAAGAGAACAAAATCAACAAACTTTTAATGCGTTTAGAGTTTCTATTTGGCTATGGAATGTCTGTAAAGTAATGTAATTATGTTATCCATTAAATAATGTTTATCATCGTACGAACTCAGTACTACTTTGTTCATTTTCATGCTATGCATATGATGATTGTATTACCTGAGTAAATTATTTTCCTTATAATTTTCTGTAAGTTCAAAAAGACAATTCCGGTAGATCTCGAATTTAAATTTGTTTAAAAAATTGTTTTATCACGCATTCCTTTATTCCATTCAAAACTTTCTTTTCGTCTTTACCAGTCCTAAATTAACAGAGTCTTGATCTTAACCCACACAGTTATATAATTGTCACCGGTTAGCTCACCTTTGAAAAGTCCATGAACTTTTTTTTTATTCATCTGTGGCATGTCAAACACATTGACATTTGTATAGTCATTAGTGTCATATAACATAATGTTATCCATAATGCTGATGTGAAATCTTTCTGTCTTAACATGAATACATAATGAAAAAGTATCAGCAGTGAGTATTTGTTTCTCAGCTTGTGGTAACAGAATTAGTATATCAACCATTTTGATAACTCTAACGCAGTAAAACTACCATAGCTCGGTTTGCTTAGTTTTATTTTCTTGTTTTTCAGAGTGAGTAGCACCAAATTTTCGTCTATTATTTTTACGTTTGCGAATGCTCTATCGTTTTGCTATTTATGTTTTACGAATGCTATATCATTTTGCTATTTATGTTTGCGAATGCTATATCGTTTTGCTATTTATGTTTGCAAATGCTATATCGTTTTGGCATTTGAAAAAAGTTAGTCTCATCTTACATATTTTTGCAGTTGTTCTTTTTCTCAAATCCTCCATCTGTTTCATGAATATAGCGGTGTTCATAAATTTGTTTTAATAAAGCGTTCTCGAATTCATTTGTAAAGTTTTATCGCAGACTTGTATTCGGTTCTATCCAGGATTTCAGCCAGGTTTGTTCTTCAAACATGACAACTCTGCGTATCGCAGTTTCAGTCCTAATTGCATGTAAAGTTTCAAGTTTATGTAATGCATCACACATTTCGTTTTGTGTTCAATGTGAACAATAGCTTTGGTACAGATGGGGTTTTGTAATATTGTGATCAGCAATCAACTGACTTTGTCGGCGAGATATATATTTCTTACCTGAAATTAATTTCTCTGGAGCAAGTGGTTGTCCTTAAAATGACAAATGATATTTCAAATCTACTTATAATATTCAACCAACATCATTATTGTCAGGTATTTTTAGCAGATTTGCTTTTGCCCATCTAATTTGTTCATCATTTGCCGTCTAAAGTTATTTACCGAGATATAATGGCTCATAGTCCAGCCCTATAAATTATTTATTGATATATACATAATTGAATGACCTTGACATTGCAATGTTGTACTCGCTATCATTTTTTTATCTTGCTATCTATGTCTAAGTAGTGTTCGTTATTTGCTTTCGCGTATTTATGAGGTATCATGATAATTCCACCTTTTTTTTTATTCCACTCTCTATCATCACGAAGAGATAATAGCCTGTCAAAAATTCCATCCCCTTTCTTTTCTCCCTATTTTCTCAACTTTATACACAATATTTGACACATTTTAACTGACAATTTCTCCTTTTAACTTCTTTTTTTTTTATCCTCGTCTTTCACCTACTCTCTCGTTGTTCATCCTCCTGCTTTATATACCTTGGCTAAATGATAATGTTTAATCAAGAGACTCTTCACTTTGGCTATTAAATAATTTATTTTTTGTCATTAAAACTTAATATCATCCATCATTATATTTTCATATATATTAAAACAAATTGTATCGTAAAAGGAGAAGAACATTATAAGCCATTGGCTTTCGTTCCAATCCTTTACCTTTTATATTGTACCTCATTTAATCCCCAATAAAAAACTTAAGAAATATTTTATGTTTAAACTAAAAGTTCTAATTCAACACCTGATATATTTAAACTTGCACCATGAACTAAGCCGGGTGCACTGTAAAAGTGCACAGCATCAATCTGGTAGTTTTTATACCTACATTCCTAAATTACTCGAAGAATTCAAACTACCTGAATCTATCAGTACCAGTACGTACACGATGTTACACTTCGATCTGAAAACTCTCAGTGACCTTCACGTAATAGTCGTGAAGATCACTGAGTGTTTTCAGGTCGAAGTGTAACATCATGTACATACTGGTAATCGTTTTATATATTTGAATTGTCAAGGGATGAATGAAAACATTTCAATAAGGGGAAGCGTTGTTTGATTGAATCAATGGAAACCACCGAAGGACTGTTAACATCTATCTGAGAATAAGATAAAGGTTCTAGATACTGTGTCTCATTTTATTTAAATGCGAACTTTCTTTTCTTGTAACTAGGGATTAAACAGAAGATTTGCTGCTAAGTCTGCGTGGTCAAGCAGTTTGATTCTGAATTTCCACATATTCATCAGAGAGAGAGAGAGAGAGAGAGAGAGAGAGAGAGAGAGAGAGAGAGAGAAAGAGAATTAACCGTGCATGCTTATGCATTAGTTTGATGTAAGCATTTTCTATGAATATTCTGAGTGAGATCCTCTTTGACTTCAAATACCTTGGGAATCGAGTTATTTTCATTGGCTGTCTATCTATCTATTTATCCTTTAATTGATCTCTCTCTCTCTCTCTCTCTCTCTCTCTCTCTCTCTCTCTCTCTCTCTCTCTCTCTCTCTCTCTCTCTCTCTGTGTTTCGATCTAATATACCAAATAAACAATATGCATGTATAAAAGACTAAATTATGAGAAAAGAAACTAGTAACATCATGCCAGTGCCTCGATTGTCGAATAAGTTGTCTTGGTATAAACATTACAAAGGGCTAAATACAACTTAACACGTCTGGTTCCAGAAACATATAAGTTTAAAGAAATTAAAGGATTTCAGTCGGTAAAAGTTGTTAAAATTTAATGTATTTACATAACCGTCCAGTGCATATTTATGAATTAGCTAAATTTCACAGTGAGCGAGTTTCTTTAATGCACTTCCTTCTTTGGCTCCATCCTGGTTGGAAAAAAAATATCAGATAAAGTGATCAGTGTTTATTTCCACTCTTGGATCTTTTACTAATCTCAGAAATTATTTGTGTCAATTAGAATCTTGTTATACGTGAGCGTGCATAAATTTTAAATTATTTAATATATATTGCCTAAGCCTACATGAGCAAGCACACGTTAGAATAGAAAAAACAGTTATGTATTAATAGGCGTGATTCTCCAAATCACGTGTAACATGAAATTTCTCATATTTACACCCGTCTCAAATTAATCATACTGAAGTATGTGTGTGTGTGTGTGAGAGAGAGAGAGAGAGAGAGAGAGAGAGGTGCGATAACTTGGGGCTTTGGTTCTTACTTCTATTTCTGGTGGGTGACACACTATAACACTCGATCATTTTTGATATAAATAATTAAGTTTTTCTAAGTTGCTTTACTTCATATTAATACGTTTTTTTTTCTTTTGAATCCAGAGACAGACATTTCTCCCAACTGTTAGGTATTTGTAACTACTTAAATCAATTATTCACGTTTAACTTTATCATTGCGATCAGGAATCATGAAAAACTGCTTACATTCACGAATCAGTGCTTATGGGGTAACTTTGCTGCCAAGTTGACACACATCAGTACTTATGGTGTAACTTTCCTGCCAAATTGACACACATCAGTGCTGATGGGGTAACTTTACTGCCAAGTCGGCACGAGTGACAGCTGGAATAGGGGGAGAGATTGGGGTGGAGGATGGGGTTTCGGTAAAGGTTTAAAACTTTTGGGCGTATGCATGATCTCTGTGTTATATGAGAACGTGGGAAAATATATTAGCAAGTTGTGTGTGATTCTGCATGATGATGTAGAGGAAGGATGAATAATAGATAGAAGCAGCGGCAAACATAAGTACATATAGGCGGACAGATGGTTGGAATGATAAAACTTTTCAAAACACCTTTGTAGTCTCCTAATTAAATACTCAATATTAATGTTAAACAATATAATAATTATTGCTTTCATTCAGAAAATAATTCGATTCTAAGAATCCGAGTAGTAAGATGAGGTCGATTATAGCTCCACGGGGATCGAATTTTTAGTACATCGAATAGCCCCACGGGGATCGGATTTTTTGTACATACAATTTATGGAAACAAACCGATTGTACGGTGCTTAGAAAGGGCGATTTCCATCCACACAGGGATTGGATTTTGTTATCTACTAACACAATTAGCTTCATCAGACCATGACTGTTCTTCGTAATTATTTTTTGGAATAAATTATTCTCTAAAGCTAAATTTATAGGGTGTGTCATCTTTAAATCAGGAATTTGTAAATCAGAAAATGAGGGGACAGAAGTAGTTTAAAGTAGTCTAAAGCAGGCTTCCAAAGCTTGTGAGTTGTGCAATATTAAATTTAAAAAAAGGCCGTTCGTAACCTGTTAAGTCTTAAAAATTAGGTGTGATGTCGTACATTAAACCTTTTGTTGCTTGATACAAAGAATAAATACCTTCTAAATGACTACAGAATCATATGAAAATCTTCATTAATTATTGCATATTTCCAGAGTTAAAGATAAAATAACTTCCAGGTATAAATTATTTACTTTCATATTACTGATCTATTTTCTTGCACGTATTTACTTACATACGGCAGGATCCATTTTTGATGCCGATCATTAGCTGGTTCATAATTTGTTTTTAATGGATTAAAAATTTCAGCTGCTTTTTTTTACCCTGATTTATATAAAATAACATAACTTGATACAATTGCTGTTTTTTTTTACCCTGATTGTATCAAATAACATAATATGATACATTTGCTGTTTTAAAAAAAAAAAATTATTTTCTAATTCATATTCGAGTTTATTTAATTTCATCAAATGATTGTTTCAACGATTCACCTAACATTTAACAACCATATTTATATTATAAAACTTGGTATGCTATAGCTGGGTAGGTTTGTAACTTTGTACCTGTATTAGAAATGTATTCCTTTGACTCAAATATCGCCTTTTCCTTAACGATTTAAGAAAAATCACTGTTACCTATTAATTTAAGTAGCTCAGACATTTTATTAATTTATCAGACTTTGTACTTCTTAATTAGATATTCACTGCTTTCAATGTCATCGATAATTCCTTTTCCTTCTTGTTGGCATTCTTATCACATCTGAGTCTGACGGTAGGTAAGGTGTTTACGTTGTCAAATAAGTATCGTTTATTATCAGCACATGAAAGTGCTGCTCTATTCATTTAAATGGTCTGCATATCATGTTTGTGTGACTTGAGTAATTTCATTTCTTGTCTATTTTCTTCATGAGTTAACAGGCACTCTTCGTTCATATTAAATCTGAAATTTTCTTTTAACACAAATTTCTTTATTCATTTACATACAGTGTAAAAGGCAGTGGCAGCGCGAGGGTTCGAGGCGCTCGGGAGCAATGTTCTTTAGTTGGGCCCCTACTGAGGCGCCCGGGGGCAATGTTCTTTAGTGGCGCCCCTACTTTGCGCCAGAGAAGTTTTTGTCAGTTGCCAACCCCCCTCCTCCCCTCCTCCTAAAAATAAGTTTTGTGAAGAATTGCTCCCGTTACACTAAGATGAGGTGAAATACTATGAAAAGTTTAGCTAAAAAATGCCCCCGACGGCCCCCCCCCCGTTCGCCTGGCCCCGGGGAGGGAGGTAATTGTCCCTCACCCTCCCGACCCCTTTCGCGCCGCCACTGGTAAAAGGTATTGTTGAAAATTTTATTGTTTTTAAAAATGTGCCTGTTAATTAAAGCTATATCTGATATAGTGTTCTATACATACTTAAAGAACCGCTTATATGCTGGCATGACACTTGAGTGTAGATAGTGAGCGCACTTGATTTATTCATAGTTAAAGAACCATCTGTATCCTGTAATATCAAGTGAGTAGTAGGATGCCTAAGCTCTTGACTTTGTTTTGGAACTATGTTCTTTTTGCGTTTAAATATATTTCTAAATGTACGTGCTCTTCGCTGAATAAACAGTTTTAGATTCTTATACTACCATATTCATAGCAATTACGTTAGTGTAGTTTTGTATAATAAATAAAACCCTATACTTAAAAAAAACAATAATAAAAAAAGTAAATTTGGGATAGAATAAACCACCAAACGCCCTTCGCCAGGACAAATCTATACCACAGTAACATGAACTTGGGTATAGATTTGTGCTGGCGAAGGGCGTTTGCCAGTTTGTTCTATCACGATTTGTTTTTTAAATAAAATTTTTACCAAAGTCTTTTCGGGAATGGATTCTTCTCCCTTTGGAAATTTTAAACAACTCTTCGTTATACTCTATTAAATCACACTTAAATAAGAATCTAGAAAAAGGTCCCAATCGATTACTATCAAGGTGATAGATTAACACAAATTATGAACACAAGACCTCGACTAGGTTGTAGTTTATTAAACAACGGTCTTTTTATAAACCATTTGTCATTTAACAATAGATTTTAATGTGATGAACCAGAAACTGCAAAACATTTCCTTTTAGACTGTTCAAAATGTGTTACCATCAGAAACCGAACAATAGGAATTTTACATTATAATTTAGATATAACTTCGATATTAATGGGTAACCCGTTGCATTCGCTTAAGTGTGTGTGTATATATATATATATATATATACACACACAGAGTATATTTTGGTACAGATAGAAACATGGAAAATCCCGGGAAGAACCACCAACCACGGAAAGCTACTGGCAAGGTTTCTCACATACCCACGTTGGTCGAGCTGAGACTCGAATTCATGCAGACATCTTGTTTGAGGTTATGTACTTTCCATGATGACTTCAGCAAATAAATACTGTTTAAATCAACTATATAAACTGTTAGTATTTAGGTATTGAACATAATTTGTACATTTTGTTTATCGTACTCACTATAATCTTTAATCTTATAATTTTCGTCGGTATAGAATTCATGAGTAAAGTTTGCATAACGATCTGGCATCATGCTAATGTTTCCACTAGTCCTACTTTCAATCATCAAGTGCATATTATAAACAGTGATTATTTCAATTTTAACACCATATATTTTAAAATTAGAATCATGTACTAAACCCGATGAAGTGTCCTGTGTGTAGTGTTTCATACAAACAATTTGTCCTGTGTGTAGTGTTTCATACAAACATTTTCAATTTCTTCAAAGATATCACATAACATCGAGATATATTGTTTAACATAATAGTCACTGTGATTACGAAATAGTTAAGTTTGAAGCGTGTCATTACATCTTAAACATATTTATAGTTATTTCATACAAACATTTTGTCCTGTGTGTAGTGTTTCATACAAACATTTTCAATTTCTTCAAAGATATCACATAGCATCGAGATATATTGTTTAACGTAATAGTCACTGTGATTACGAAATAGTTAAGTTTGAAGGGTGTCATTACATCTTAAACATATTTATAGTTATTATCTCATATGTTTGAACTGGCAAGTTATGAGTAAACGTTTTGTTTGGGGGTATGGTTGTTTCATTAAACTTTTCTTTTGGGAGTATAGTTGTTTCATTAAACTTTTCTTTTGGGGGTATAGTTGTTTCATTAAATTTTCCAACGATATCCATGTATTCATAGCAATAAACGTCTTTTCGAAAAAAAATTAGGTTTCATTCCATGAAAGTGTTTCACCGTTTTGATAAATTTGCTATCATTTTAATTATTAGCCAACTGTCCGAGAGATTGGCTTATGACTCTGCAGTTCTTAAGGAATCCACCAGTACTTTTAACAATTATATCCTTTCCATCTTTCTTGAACTTGTCAACTTCAAAATCCGTACAAAATGATATATATTTTTTCTTCGTGAAAGGTATAATAATTATATCACGATAAAGATCTTGTCGAACGAGTTCCTAGATAAAAAGACGTGAATTGTATCCATATAAGTTGTGAAGGAATACAGGTTTAAACTTCCCATATTAATACTCTAAGTTATATTTGTAACGAGCGGGTATTCTATATACTCCATTTAAATAATCATTGTCGCAAACTTCAAAATCTTCTAAAGAAAATTTCTCACAAACGTGAGAAATGTAAGTTGAATTGTATTGATTTTAGTCTTCCTTTGTGAACATCATAGGTATTACATGTAAGTTGAATTGTATTGATTTTAGCCTTCCTTTGTGAACACCATAGGTATTGCATGTAAGTTGAATTGTATTGATTTTAGTCTTCCTTTGTGAACACCATAGGTATTACATGTAAGTTGAATTGTATTGATTTTAGTCTTCCTTTGTGAACACCATAGGTATTACATGTAAGTTGAATTGTATTGATTTTAGTCTTCCTTTGTGAACACCATAGGTATTGCATGTAAGTTGAATTGTATTGATTTTAGTCTTCCTTTGTGAACACCATAGGTATTGCATGTAAGTTGAATTGTATTGATTTTAGTCTTCCTTTGTGAACACCATAGGTATTGCATTTTTAGGCTTTAATTCGTCCTGCAATATTTTTGTTATCTCATCCAACTTCTTGTAAGACTCCTGAATGCAATAAGTCCTTCTGTAAACGATTGGTTTATATTCTTTATTTGAGATGTAATAAAAATCCTGAAAGTATGTCCATTGCCGACCTTTATGTCCAACTTTGTACATCTTTTTCTTTGATTGTTTCATCAGTTTTTTTCTTCTTCTCCAAAACAGATTAAAAGTCAGCATACATCATTTAGGATGAATTTTTAAAAAATTTTACGATATAACCTTCTGTTGGCATGTCAGCAGTGCTGGCTAAATTGTTACATATTATCTTATACTTGTTTCATTTTTCTGTCGCCTTGAAGTGACTAATACACTTTTTGCATATAAATTTATGTTTTTTTTTAGTCTTGTTGATTTGGCTAGATACAAGCATATATAAATCTTTCATTCCCAAATATTGAAAATATTCATTTCCATTGAAGATGATCAACATGTTACGTGCTGATCCGTTTCCTTTCCTGTTACTTTAACGGGTCGAATGTATTTGTCTTTAATGATTTGATCCAGCTATGTTGAATTATTGAAAAATTTTCTTATGTCTTAAATTTTCATCCGACATCAATCAAACCAGCTACTTTATTTGCTCAAATTGTAGTAAAAAGACATTAGAGGGTTGTTAGATGGAGTGTTTAGAATTGATTCAATTGCATACAGGAAGAATTTATCATCTTCATTTTTGTTCTTTTCCCAGTCAGATGATTCTTTCCAAGGTTCACTCTTTCATCGATGTTCAGATAGAGATCATCGATTTTATCAAATTACCACTTTGTACTAACAGTGATATTTTGACTGAACTTTGTGTTTAGGTTATTAGACAATTCATCTAAAACAGTTTCATTTATAAAACAAAATTTATAAACAACTCAGTATATTTTGTTCAATAGTAAAAGTCGAAGTTTTCTGCTCCTTTTTGACCACATGGAGAGTAAATTTTCTCAAACTAATCTTCAGTGTCAGTTGTAAATGAAAATAATCACATTTTGTTATTTTTCTCTTCACAATGATTGTCACGGAATTGTGTGTACTAAATGTCAATGCATTATATATGAACGAAATGTACTCGGTTTTCGTTGCCGTATACAGCGTTACCCGAGGGTGGCTGTTGTTTTTAGCCATGGTTATTTCAAAATACTGGGTTCGGTTTACCTACAGATGTACGCGGAAAGTGCCTGCAGCGAGAAACCCGGTTACCTCGAGAACCTCTGATCGTAGATTTGACTACAACCAGGGTACTTATAGCGCAAGATTCTCTCTGTATAGTTACAATACAGACGAGTGTTGTCGAGACGCTGTCCACTTTACGGAAGCAGTCTTTAGCTGTAGAGCTGTTTCACGGGGAGTCGTAGAAGTATATGGGGTTTCGTGTAACCCGGATGCTACGATCGTGTTGGTGGCGTTGGCTCATACAACGGTATTGGTTTACTCGCAGTGAGGGAACAAAGCTTCGGGACCAACGGGTCTGCAGGGAATAAGGAAGTTTTCGAGAGATCCTTGGGCAGACTGGGAGAAGCGGACCATGCATGGCTGCTCCTTGACCATTGGATGACAGCTGTGGAACCGGAAATACATCGTGATCGTCGACTAGATACCACAAGATATACATTTTTTCCATTTTTTAATCAATATTATTCAATATCACTATATGGGTAAACTGTATAATTCAATATTGCTATAAGAGTGAAAATCAATTATACATACATCTTATTTGTTGATGAACTATACATTGTTCATATTTGTGTATACATTCTATATATTGATCATCCCTGGTGATAGATCCATATATCAATCATACTTGGTTATAAGTTGTATACATTGATCATCCATCATGATATATCCATGTACCAATCATATTTGTTTTAAAAATGCTTTACATTGATCATCCCTGGTGATAGATCCATATATGAATCATATTTGTTTATAAGTTCCATACGTTGATTCTCGTTTGATTACTCGTTGAAGTTACATGCTCTGATTAGTTTCATTTAAGAACGATATAATTTTCTTATATCCGTTGTTGAACTCTGTGTGCATCATTCTGTTAAACCAATTGTTGGACTTTATGCGCATGGGTATGGTGTCAGATTCATTCGTCGTTCAATTACATTATAAATAAACATCTTATTCACGAAATTGTATTCAGTGTCTTCACTAGATCCAATCCCTACCCTACTTCATCCTGTTACAATCATTACATTGTCAGGTTGAACTTGATAAAAAAAAAGTGGATATCGTTGTTATTACCTAATGTAAATTCGTAAGAAATAACTTTTTCATTTAAGGCAGTTACTTTCCAGATTTGTATTTCATCTAGTAGCTATCTTTCACGAAGTTCTTTACGGTGTTAACGTTTCTTCATGAGTCTATCTCTGCGACGTTTTAATTCCTTCGTAGTTCTAATTCAGTTTCGTCTAGCATTTCTTCTACATAACGGTCTTCTTTCCCTTCTCTTTTCCTCTTTTATTTCTTGAATATGTGGCATTCTTTTTTTGAAAAACGTTTCAAGTGTAAGAAATCTCAGAACAACTCTGCTGGACGAATTCAGTTCTACCCACAGAGCCACTCACAGATTTTAAAATCTCAGAAAGAGATTTGTTCTTTAATTGAACTTGTTCCCCACGTATCCAGTTAATACCTGCTTTGAACAATGATGATGGCCCCATCTTCATTCTCTCTGATCTTATTGATGACTGTAATCTGTGAACTGAGATCCTTATTTTCCATCGTGTTGAACTATTGTATTTATATGGAAGACATTATTTCAATCTATTTACGATTGAAATCTTTGAATTGTCATCCTTATTTCCATCGTTGTTGAACTCAAGTATTTATATAAAAGAAACTGTTTCAATCTATTTACAATGGAAATCTATAGTTTCAAGAACTGTCAGATGAACTATTAACAGAATCACCACTGCGCGTGTTTTTTTCATTCTGCTTTTCATGCATTGGTTTATTATGTATCATTGACTTTACATGTTCCCTCATTGACTCAAAACCGGTAGTCATAGTAGTACAGAACCATCATGTATTGCAAATGACCTAAATACTTTTTTCATATCATTAACTTCAATGCTTGGAGAACATTCTTCCATATCACAAGATTTTTTTTACTCCTTATTGATTTTGTAGAGTCCAAAGTCCCATCTCATATATCATTTCAGATCCCTTACATATGTGTTCAAGATTTTGTTGATATCTTACAGAAACTTGATGGCACCAAAGCAACAGGACTAGATGAAACTATCAGTTCAAGTTGCTGCCCCTTCTATTGCTAGCTTGATAAATACCAGTACTGATTCGGGAATCTATCCAACTAATCTGATATTATCCAAAGTGTCCCCAGTCTTTAAAGAGGGTGATAGATCGTCAGCAAACAATTATCGATCCATATCAATTTTACCAACCTTTTCTAACAAAATTAAAAAACACACCGCCCTTCATCTTCGCCCATTTAAAAAAAAAATCTTCTACAACACTCGTAACCAGGTTTCAGAGAAAGTAATTCATGCCAAACTGCCCTCACAAAGTTGGTTGATACATGGCTAGCGGCTATAGATGACGGAAAAATATTCGAAGCAATTTATTTAGATTCTTAAAAAGCGTTTAATCCAGTGGATCATGAAATATTACCCAAAAAAATCAAGACATACAAAGTTAGTGATAATTCGCTTGCTTGGTTTGTTTCTTACCTAACAGGAAGTCAACAGTGCGTGTCTGTGGCCAATATCACATCTTGTTGACAATACGTTACAAGTGAAGTCCCTCGAGGCTCTATGTTTGGCCATTTGCTCGTAATCCTTGTCATTAATGATTTTCCACTTCATCTGAAAGCCACTTAAACTGATCTTTTGCGGATGATACAACGTTGCATGCCATGAATCACACAATCCCGTCGCTTGAACAAAATTTACAACATGACGTTGAGGCTGTTATACTGTGGTACGAACTACCAAAATGCAATTAAACATCGAGCAAAATAACCGTATGACAATTGGATAATGGCAAAGAATAAAGAAATTAAAGGATATCAATATATTTGTGCAGGCAAAACTAAATAAAATAACATAGAAAATCAAAAGCTTTTAGGAGTGATTATTTTACGGTGGTTAACTTTTAATTATAGAGTAAAATACTTAAAAGCTTTTTTGACATATAGATCTTTTCATAACATGGCTCCACAAAATATCAATGATATCCTAATTCCAGTTTCCAATATCCGTTCACACAATCTATAGTCTATTTCGTACTCTAATCTTCATTTGCTTAAATTCAAAACGACTCTGTACAAAACAACTTTTATATATTCCGCATCAGTGTTGTGGAATATCATTCACACTAATATTAAACAAACACGAACAGTCTCGTTTTATTAGAACGCGCTCTACAAATGTCCCTTTCTGATCATGCCATAGCTCAGATTGAGATACCTAACTTGGATACCAACAACTCATCTCCCAAACTTGTATGTATATCTTATGCGTGTTTTAATCTAATGTGTGTATGCATGCCTGTGAAAGTGTATGTATACCAGTGTATGTGTATGTATGCCGGTGTATGTGTATGTATATTTTATGATTACAACTGAGTGTGCTAGACACTGTAGTAAGAGGTTTATTTGTACATGTACATCGCATTTACAGTTTTAATATTCTATAATTTGATGACTACATGTACGATTAGGTGATTCTGTATCAAATGTATTATCCTCAGAAAATAAGTGTATTATTATTATTATTACTATTATTATTATTGACAAATCTTTCAAATTTATGTCACATTCACGATGAACTGTTCTTATTTCACTTGGTCTCCTAATTTTGTCATGCCATTCTAACTTTCCTTTACTTGCACAATTTGCACATCTCATCCACATTTTTTTCCTTTTTATAAATTTCACTAGCAAATTTTAGCTCATTACGGGGTGCGCCACCCAGGTATTGTGTTGGATTTACTTGTTTATTTCGTGAGTTTTCTTGACCTTGTCTCTTCTTCTCATTGTGAGTTGCAACGTGGAGCTTGACCCGGGGCCCGCGATGGGTCGCACGGACAACAGTGATAGACAATAAAAATAATCTGCATCTGAAGCTTGGTATATACGTATGACGCGACCAGCCTCCTTGAACGAAGCGACGAAAGAAACTAAAGGGTTAGTAGATGTATTTTTTGCATAAATGCCATTTGGTGTCAAAACTATCCCATTTACTATCTGCTTACGCAGAATTCCTTTCAGACATAATGTTTAACTTCATTTCTTCATTGAAGTGAACCATATTTGGTGATTCACAAGTAAATCTACATCTGTAAATGTATAGTTTCAGTTGGAACATAAATAAATTGATCACATCATCAAATTGTCTCGTACTTACCATATCAGGGAGAAAATGTTTCCATGACATTGAAAAATTATGAAGATGATTGCATTAATTCTTTGCCCATTCAGTAAAACCATTAAGGATTAATTTTGCTTTTGGACAGTTCCAAAATAAATGTGAAAGAGTTACTATAGAAGTATTACACAAAGAAAACAGCTTATTTGGAATTGTACCAATTTTACTCAA
Organism: Margaritifera margaritifera; assembly: GCA_029931535.1. NCBI lineage: Eukaryota > Metazoa > Mollusca > Bivalvia > Unionida > Margaritiferidae > Margaritifera > Margaritifera margaritifera. The sequence goes on along the minus strand of JAQPZY010001319.1, from coordinate 611,029 downwards.
GAAACTATTCGTTGGTCAAATTTTATGCTGAATTTTAGTTTCAAACAATTAAGTTTGGTGGCACTTAGTCACTTGTGTGGCAAAGATAAGTAATTATTACATTCTTTTTGCTCTAAATCAGAACATTTCAGAATACATTTTCTTTTTGAAGATGGTTGCTAATTATTATAAATTAATTCTTGATACATTAGTCTATAGCCATTTTCATCTCTTATAATGAGTTAAATAGATGAGTGTAAAGCTGGATATTGAATATTGGAGTTAATGTTTAAATCGAATGTATTACTGTAGTTTTGTATAGCATTTACTAGTCCCAAAAATTCTAAACAGTCTGTATGAAGATTAACTTTATGGACAAAAGTTTTCCAATTCGGTCATGAACCATCTTCATTTACAACGTCATTTATGTATATGATTCCTTTTTCAACCCAGTGTTTATACATTACACTTGAATTTCCAACTCTAATATTGGGATTCATTCATACATGTTTTGTAGCAATCCTCTTTACTTTGTACCGTAAACTTATTATGCAGTTTAATATAAGCTGAAAAAACATCTATCAAAAATGTATTTTAGCCTACTCCAAAAATTAAAAATAAATCTGTCTACACGTGAAGCAGAGACGTATAAAATATTTTTCGATTTTGACTCTGAATTAATTATTTATCTAATCCAAGATAACATAAGGGCATTTGTAAAAGTTTTGATAGCACCATTTTCTACCACCTTCATGATAATCCTTAATAACAACTTTTTTTAATTCTATCTCTTGCCCCACCCCAATCAAACTTATAAAAAGGACAAATCTAGCTCCATAAGTACATTGTCAAGAGGATTGCGTAAACTCATTAACAAATGAGTAAGTTTTGACAGTGGCAAGCTTTTAATAACTGTAATTTTATCAAGTGGTGGGGGTAATCTTTTTGACCATTTCAAAAGTAGATTTTTTAAATCCCAAACATTAGTATCATAATTTAATTTCACCATTTTGTTTAAGTCTACAGAAAGATGTATACCCAGGTAAGTAAATTCAGATGAATCCCAATTTAGATTGTATTCTGAACAATGCCTGACATTACTTCCTGTTCTACTGCCAGTCCAGACTGCTTTAGTTTTTTCAATGTTTGCACTAAGACCTAAACATTCATGAGTATTGATATACGAGTTCCAAAGCTGATATAGGTGACTTTTTCAGAACTATCAAAAGTGAGTGCTGTTCCATCTGCATATGGTGAAATAAGGTAGTCTCTATTATTTATATTAATTTCCTTTACATTTTGAACTTTTTCTGATCATATGGGATAACATCTCTGCACATAGGATGCAAATGTAGGGAGAGAGGGAATCTATTGGTCTATAGTGTCTCTTTATAGTAAAACATAATGAGCATTTCCCATTTACAATTACACATGATTTTATATTATTGTAAAACATTTGTATCCATTTCTCCACAATGAAAAAAAAGTAAGACATTATCATTGAAGGGCAATGCAAGTGAGTCAAAAGGTTTTTCAAAATCAATTAGGAGAAGAGGTCCACTTATGTTATTGTTCTTTGTATAAAACATGAGGTCACATATAGTACGAATATGTTTTCCTATGTATTCTCCCTTAATAAAACCAGTTTGATCCTTATTAATTATTGTGGGGAGAACTTGTTTTCGTCTGTTTGGAATGCATACTGATGACATTTTATCGGATAAATTTAATAAAGAAATTGGTCTCCAGTTCCTCAAATATTGTTTTGGTTTATCACCTTTTGGAAGACAAGTTATAACATGTTCTTTCTGAGTAGATGGCAGTTCACCAGAGTTGAATGAATATTTAATTTCTTTGACAAAAAATGGCCAATATCTCTCCAAAAAACTTAAAAAAACTCTACTGCAAATCCTTCAGACCCTGGGCTTTTGTTATTTAAATATTTTTCGGAGGTGCAGTTGTTTCAGCTAAGGTTATTCAACCATTCATTGATTCTTTCTGCTTATTTTCTAGTATAGGAATATCCTGGTAGTTCAAGAGACTTGAGATCAACTGCATCTACGTTATGAAAGGAATATAGTTTCTTACGGGTTGGCAGATATTAGCAGAGCACTAGAAAGTGTGGCCAGGGACATGAGTAAAATGAACGCTAATTCCACGATGTTGAATACGAAAATCGACCAACTGAATGCTACATGTGACAACTTGAAAATTATTACTAATGATCGGAAGGCTGACTATACCGATCTAAAAAAAATATATCGAGAGTCTGAAATGTGAAAATAAATCTTTGAAAGATAATATCAAATCAACGCATAGCCAACTGGACAAGCTCGAAGCATATTCTCGCCGAAACAATTTGTTTTCCTATGGAATTCAGGGCCCCTCGAACGAAAAATGGGATGATTGTGAGTCCAAGGTAAGGTCTATGACAAACTTGATCTGCCGCATGCAGAAACTATTGGCATAGAGCGTGGCCGTATATTACTGTTCAGAGACAATAAGCCTGACTAACCCATAACTGTCAAATTCAATTGCTATATGAACAGGGAAAAGCCCGTGAACAAGTTAAGAGAGGAGAGAGGTTCGGCTTATTGGGTATCCGAGGACTTTACACAGAGAGTGCGAGGTACCAGGAAGGCATTAATTGCATATTTAAACGAAGCTAACGAAAACAACCGTTTTGCATTATTTAAATGACAAACTGGTGATTGATGGTTCGCTATATACATATGGCGAGGATAATCATGACCTGCTATATGTTGGTAAGCAAAGTGCATGTGGTTTTGTACCTGGCAGGGGTCAAGTACAGGGCCTGGGGTGTTGTAATAGTGTAAATGTTCAACCAGTTCACTCACGAAGCACACACGTAACGACTCCATTTGACGATGTGACCAGGAGCGTGAATGTTGACTGTGAGAATTATTAAAATTCATAGGACATTGGCTCAGGTTTATATAAGGCAGACAAGAGAACCTCTGATGCACGAAGCGCAATAAACACTGATATTGTATCATGGGGCATTGAAGGTTTATTGAAATGTAAACAGTCATTTAGTTTTCTTCAATATTGTTCTAAATGCGACATTGTGAGCCTATGTGAAACTTGGAGTAGTAAGGGCGAGTTTGTTAACGTTTTTACTGGATGTACATATTTTGATAGTATAAGAGCAAAGCGTTCTTTGAGGGGTAAAAACAGCAGTGATGTCTCTCTTTTGGTTAAAGATAAGTTATTGAAATCTGGTGGTATGAGACGCATATTTCCTGAATTTGACAATTGGATGATTACATTTTTTTTAATGCAATGTTTTTCATATTGATAAAGATTTAATTCTATGCTGTATTTAAATTTCTCCAGAAGGATCTCATGTATCTAACCAAAGTAAAGAGAAAGATGGTGCTAAGTTGTTCGAATCATACTTAGTTATAGTAAGATCACTTTTTCCAGATGCACTACTATTTTGGGCAGGCGATTGAAATGTTAGAATTAGAGATTTCTTTGTCTTTATCCCTGATGATAACTTAAATTTTGTTTTTGGTGATGTACTGGTTGAAAAGTTACTGATTTTAAGTACCAAGAAAAAGTAAAGATTTTGAGAGATACAACAATTTTTTAAAACCATTTGTACAAATATGTTGTATATTTGAAATACACGTTTTAAATGGCGTGTTGCTTGAAGATTTTATGACAATTTTACATGTTTCGAGCAATGTAGACTTCATGGTTGCTTCATCAGGACTTTTCCAGTTTATATCATACTTCCATGTTGAAGAACGAGTCGAAAGCGTACATTTTCTGGTAATAATTCAGAGGCCAATAAAAACAATGCTACTTTTTCTGAATAGGTGAGATATATTTTTAAAGATGACTTTAAGGAAATTTTAGTGAGAGGTTCCTACTGGTGTATTCAGATATATGTGCATTGATTAACCAAAATATTGATGAGTTTGTAAGTGCGTTATTGATTTGCTTTATACGTCTGCGGATTTTGTAAATTTTGACAATGTCTCTTATATAAAAAGATCATCTCAAACTTTTTGGTGGGAAACCGAGTGTGAAACAGTAAAAATGAGAAGGAAAAAAGTTATTGCGTAGTTTTAGAGCAACGAATTCTCAAGTGAATCTTGAGTTGTATAAGGGTGCACAAAATACATTAAAATATGGTTGTAAAGTAAAGACAGAAAAATATCAAGAAGAACAGGAACTTTCTTGTTTCTGTGAGAGATAATCCACAAAAGTTTTGGAGAACGCATAGATCATGTGGTAATAGTGCTTATTTGAGCAAATCTAACATATCTGGCTCAGAGTGGTATCATTATTTTAAGAACCTACTGTATTCAGAAAGAGTTGTTGATGATAGTAACGAGAAGGAAGCTCTTTTTGGATATAAATCATGTAGATTGTGATATTCTTAGTAATCTAAATGAACCTATATCTGAAGAGTTAATTTGTACACAGTATACTTTGACTGAAATCGTGAAAGTCTTGCGGCACAGACTGGATAGGAATTGACTTTTTAAAGCTTACTGTGCCGCTTATCACACCATTGTTAGTAGTGCTGTCTGGCAAAGTTTTAATGCTGGAATGTTTCCTCGTTCATAGGAGAGGGTATTAGATGGCCTTTCCATAAAAAGGCTCTTGAGACGATCCTAATAATTTTAGGAGTATATCTTTTTGATTAACGTTATGTGTAAGATCTTTACCTCTATTTTAATCAAGCGTTTATATGAATGGACTGAAAGTAATTGCATTATTGACGAATCACAAGCTGGGTTTCGGCCGGGAAATTCCACTACAGGTAACATATTCTCTCAACAATCTGTCATACAGAAATATATATCATAAAATTTGTGTAGATATTATTGTTGGCATGTAGATTTTTCTAAAGCGTTCGAACACGTTAAATTGTGGAAGTGTCTTTTTTCAAAAGGTATTGGTGAGAAATTGTAACCATTTTAAATTGAATGTACTGTAACTTCCGGTCATGTGTAAAGTTAAGCGAAAGTTTAACCGAATACTTTGATTGTATGCTGGGGACTAGACAAGGTTCTGTTTTAAGTCCACTATTATTTTCTTTGTTTATTAACGATCTGATTCGGTTACTGACAGAAAATTGTGGTACATGTATTTTATATCAGAAAAGTCCCTGATCTTTTTGGAACTATTATTTGCTGATGATGCATTGCAACAACACATACACGTAAGAGAACGTTTTTGTAATTGTACTGGAATATTAGTTAACTCGGATAAGACAAAACTAATTGTATTTCGGATTGGAGGTCCTATACAAAATTATGAAAAGTGGTTTTTATCGGGGCACAAATTCGAAAAGTTTCATATTACAAATAGTTGGGTCTTGTGTTTACACCCAAATTTTTCTGGACGAAGGTTAAAGAAACAGTAGTAGCAGAGTAGTTGTTAAGTCTATTTTTTATTACCAAAGAAAATTTTGGTACTTTAGTTGTGATGATGCCTTTAAAATATTTTATACTATGGTCAAGCCTTTATTATGTTATAGATGTTATATTTGGCGCCCCAAGTATTCAGAATGTATTGAAAGTGCTAAAAGTTTCTTCTTTAAACAATATATATATATATATATATATATATATATATATATATATATATATATATATATATATATATATAATTTTTCTCACGTTATGCGAATAATTATGTTGCCTTTGGAGCTTTGGAGAATGTGGCAGACTACCGTTGAGTATTATATATTACCGTAATTGTGTTAAATATTGGTGTAAGTTGTTACATAAGGATATGAGAAAGACCCAGCAGAATGCTACAAAATGCTTAAATCATTAGATGATAACGGACGAGTTACATGGCCATTAAATGTGAGAAATTTATTATTTAGCTATAATGTTGGCTTTGCATAGATATTGCAAGATGTGGGAAGTGTTAGTGTATTTGTGGCAGCATTTACTTAAAGAGTGAAGGATTGCATGAATCAAAATTGGCATGATAATATCACAGTCGTCAAAATGTAGGTATTATCAAAACTATAAAAGTAAACTAATTAAATGTTGATAAGTATCTTTCCGTAGGATTACCATTTAATGTCCGTAAAGCTCTTTCGAGATTCAGATGTTCTAGTCCGTAAAGCTTTCTCGAGATTCAGATGTTCTAGTCTGTAAAGCTCTATCGAGATTCAGATGTTCTAGTCCGTAAAGCTCTCTCGAGATTCAGATGTTCTAGTCATAAACTTTTTATAGAAACTGGTAGACATGATGGTGTTACTGCTTCATATCGTTTGTGTAATTTTTGATATCGTAGTAATTTGTCGTTTGTAGAAGAGTAATATCACGCATTTTTAATTTGATCTTGGAGAAAAGCATTTTGATAAACCTTGATATACTAATTCATCTCCAGAAAAATTGTATGAAGCTATTAATTTTCAAAGATACATGCATTTTAAGTGATTTTCTCTTGTGAATGAAAGTTATCATAAAGGAACAAACTATTTTTCATTCAGTTATTGCCACTTAGGGACGAAAAGGTATCATAAAGGAACAAACTATATCATTTAGTGACAAAACGTAAGTTTTAGCAAGTTAAATATGGCTACATTTTAGTACTTACTTTTTGCTACCTTAAATAGCTAGTAATGCCTAAATTATGAGACTAGATATCTGTGGACTGTAACCATGCATGTAAACCGCAAGCACCCTGACAAATTAGAGGAGTTTAATTGAATGAGGGAGATCCAAAGGAACTCTTTAAGATCTGCAGAGACTTTGTTAGCATTAACATCATTTGAATCACAACAAGGTAAACGTCAAACTTGAGATAAAAAATGTTGTTGAGCTAGGTCTAGCTGAAGTCGACAAGAAACATTTAATACATAATAGTCAAATTTAATTTCAAACGAGTTTACGACTTTGAATGGAAAGATAGTACTTTTGTACCAAAAAATTGATGTTATTGAAGAAAGCATGAATCGATTAATTGTTTTAGAACTGAGGTTTGCACAGAAACCTGCTAGATGAGATGGAAGATACTGAGTTAAAAGAAGACCTGCTAGATGACGTGGAAGATACTGAGTTAAAAGAAGTCACCGAATAATTAAAAGAAGATATTGAAGAGTTGGGAATATATTTACTGAGTGGAGAAAAAAAAAGCATTATGAAAAGAAGCTTTAAAGACTATGTCATGACCAACATACATTAGCGTGATTTTTTGTCTCAATCTAGCTTGTTATTAAATCTGTTGAGTCCAGAGATGGCGCAGGGTGGAGGGGAGGGGGAAGGGGCAGAGCGCAATTGCCCCTGGGCGCCAGGCGAAGGGGTGCGCTATCGGGAGGTTTTTGTTCTTTCTTTCTTGCAGCTGAAATTTTCATTGTATTTCACCTCCACTTTAGGGTAATGGGGAAAATTATTCACAATACTTATATTTAGGAGGGGGGAGTTGCGGGGGAGGAGGGAGGTTGGCAACTGACATAAAACTTTTCTCTGTAGCAAAGTAGGGGCGCCACTAAGGAACATTGCCCCCGAACGCCTCGAACCCTCGCGCCACCACTAGTCGAGTGAAAATCCAGCAGTAAGACTGCACGCAACTACATTGCTAAGTTAGTTGCTAGCACCGGCGCTGTCCGCGACACAATCGCAAAAGCAGTCTACCACACTATTAAACCTGAAGCCAAAATTGAAGAACCAAACTCAGAACCAGTAGAACAACAAGTTTCAGGTAATATGTTAATTTAAATTACCATAATGGCTGTATCCCTGAAATGTTACGAAATATTAAACAATTTAATGTAATTAATGTTAAACATCATCAACAACTTGGTGAAATCATGAAATATATTTCATATTCATTTTCAGCATCAGAAAAATTTTGCGGTATCAAACTTGTACTGAGTTTGGGCTGACGGCAATAATTGGGTTATGTCTTTATTTATTTATTTACATCTTCCGTGTTTTGCTTTCTCAATTGTTTCTTTCTTTCTCTATTTCATTTGTTGATTTGGGCAAGCGCTTGCTTGAAGTGCATTCTCTACATATCTTGGAATAAGATCTTAATTTCGCTTCTCTGACACTGCTAACTTGTTCCCAACGAAAGTACGTTCTTGTTCATACATACAAGTGTGTTTGCATACACACATCTAGAGAGATGACAGATAAAATTATTTTTTTTCTTCAGTTCCAATTAGTAAAAACATAAGTTTACAATAAAAATAGTGTACGTCATGCAGATATATCCACACTGGTTAAGAGATTAGCATAACAATAGATTGGTTGCATCTAAGGTCGACTAGGAAGTGGCCAATCACATTTGCCTGCGTTTAAATTCAATATTCATTCATTTAGAAGACAGAAATTAACTCTAACTCGATACAAAATTACACGAAGCCTTGCGCAAAATTTAGAAATTGTGACCTCGTTTTTTGACACAGTAGAATATTCTTGTTATCCCATTTCCATTAACCCGTTGAAAAGCATAACCGTTGAAAAGCATAACCGAATCGAATAGAAATATGAAACTTAATCGGACATTAAATTTACAAGTGTGATTTAATGTATAATAGTGTTTTTCCAGACATTGTTTTGGTTGTAACAAACATTAAAGTTAAACATAAGTCCAGTATTGATTCGTTTACTTCTAGCTTGATTGCACCAGACCTCAATAAGATTTATTTTGCCAGTGAATATTATGTGCACGTTATTGTTGTGACCATTGAGTTTTTTTTAATTTTTTTAATTTTTTTTGTTTGGTTTGTTTCTTCGTTCAATTGTTTGTTACCTAAATAGTCTATCTCTGTACCCTATCTATCTATCTGTCTGTCTGTCCGTCCGTCTATCTATCTATTGTTGCAAATCCAAATATTACAAAGAGCAGTTTATCTATGCCACCTTCACTAACTTGTACGCTTAATGAAATTTATATTCAGTATGGATTTGGCTTTGTCTCTATCCATCCATTTTTGTATATATCCAATGTAGAATCAGCTGGAAGGTTGTAACAGTGTACTGTAAACAGGTTCCGGATTTATGCACTATTTATTGACAAGCTTACAAGCAAGTAAATAAAAGAATTAATAATTTTGGATATTTTGGCAAAGCTCTTGTCAAAGTGCCGCCTGTAAACAAATCTTCACAGAATATATGAAGATCATAGTTTAATTACAACAAATTTTCACCATTATCAGAAGCAGATTTTCTTAAAAGACTATCATTCTATAACAATACATTACAAAATGAATGTGCAGCGCTGTAACCTTTCATTTCAAAACATCGGTAGAGCATACTGTTGTAGGTCATGCAGAAATCATTCTTTCTATTGACTACATTAAAGACATTTTAAAAATATTTTAAATTAATTAGTATACATAAGCAAATGAATATTAGATTCACACTTCACTTCTACTACAAACTCAGTTACATTTCTCCTTTTTAACTGGAGAAAGAAGTCACTTCTCCAAAATTTTGGACCCTAGTTTGAACCCTGTTTATTTTTCTATCTAATTTGGAGGCCCCGTTTAGCAATTTCATGACTTCAGAACTTCACTGAAAGCTTTCTTAATTTTTCCTTTTTTCCACTCTACATGCAATCTACCTATCTATCTGTCTGTCTGTCAGTCCGTCCTTCTATCTATCTATCACACCACGCCAGCGTGTCTTGGTGATATATATGAAACATGGGATGCATGGGATAAGTACACTTAGATTTATTTTGTAAGTGTGTGTGTGTGTGCATGTGTTTTCGCGCGCGCTCGCGCTTGTGTGTGTGTGTGTGTGTGATCCTACCACGCCCCTTCTTTCCCTTTGATTAGTTTTTAAGACACAATAATTTTTCTTTGTTCGCTAATGTGCTTTTGTTCGCTGATTAAAAAACTGAGATGTAATTCCCCATTCAATATAACAGAACACAACGCATTACGCAAAGTCTAAAACTTGTGAGTTTGTTTTTACAAATTTGTAGGAATCATGTTGTTGTTTGCCCAATAGCGGTCTGTATTATGTAGAAGGTCACTGTGTATTGCAACACAGTCTAGAACGAACTTACCTCTAACATTGAAAGTATTTATTGATGTGGCTTTATGTAGCGCTCAGTCGACAAAGAACTTATATTTATAGATGCGGCATTATGTACCGCGCAGTTGACAGAAAACTTATTTAACCAGACTGTAAGCATTGTTCAGTATGTCATTATGTAGAGAACAGTCAACAACGAACTTACCTAACCGCACTGTAAGTGTCGATCGATGCGTAATTTTGTAGCCCCCAGTCGACACAAAACGTACCTAACCACATAATATGTAGAGAAAAGTCAACAAACTGTGTTTATCGATGCGATAGTAACTAGCGTACATTCGACAACTAATTTACCAAACTGCACTGTAAACGTTTATCGATATGGCAACATGTAACGCCCAGTTGACAACGAACTCCTGTAATAAGAACTGTCTTCGTCTGTCTCTTCTCCAATTTGCTCACCCTTATTAAAGTTTCCACAGAGAGCTATACTGGCCCTTATGTTATAGTTCCCAGCGATTGAAAAGAACAATATACTTTACGCTAAGTACACGAGACCTTAAGACAAATTTAGAACTTGAGAACTTGTTTTTGACAAAGTTTATATAATACTGCAATTGCATTCATTGAATAAGGTACACCATGCTAGTTTATACGATTTTTGCAATTGAGTTCATGGAATAAGGACAACCTTCCTATTGCTCTATAAAAATAGAATCGGAATTTCTATCTATAGAGTATGTACGAGGGTGAGATTTGGCAAACAACATCGTTATTTGCCTGGACATTGTTAGAATAGGTGATGGTCAGTTCAAATAGATGTTTATCAGTCACAATAGATAATGTTCAAATGTCATAAACCCTTGAGTGTCTTGTCATGTTAAATTCCCATAAGTTCCATTCCGTCCCAAATTCCCATAATGTTAATTCCCATAGGGCCCCAAATCGGCCAAATTTGCCGTAATATTAAATTTCCATAGTGGCCCATAATATTAAATTCCTATACATCCCCGTAGTGGCACAGTAATGTTAATTCCCATACATTCCCATACAACTGCATG